>AYEL01087469.1:0-15137 GCA_000484575.1 Olivierus martensii | reverse complement strand
TTGTAAATAATAAATTAAAACTTTCCTAATAAATGCTCAAAATCAATTTTCGGAAAAAATGATTGAACACCTATCATTAAGCCTACCTAACCCTGTTTCTTAGGAAAAATAAATGGAATCATCCAAAGCTCTGCAAACTTGAATTCACCCCTGAACCAATTAATCTCATTGGTTTGTAAGTATTGTAAGGAAGCTGAACATCTTCCGCTTAGGTGACTACCTTTTTCGAACACGCACTTAACCCCCTTTTCAACTTTTACAACAACAAAACCATACAAAGTCCCAGAGTCCTTAAGTGATCAAATAAATTTGTACAGTTTTTAGAAAATTATTATTTTGATATAAATTAAATAGAATTTATTATCGATGATATTTATCTATTGATGAAATTTATCTTTCAATGTACTCTGATACTTAAAAATTTATCCTATGTCAGATTATTTCAAGTAAGTGTAAAATGTTGTTCAATACAATAGTGAAAAATAAATAAAATATAACAACTCCAATTACCATTATTTGAGCATGTTTACTGTATGAGTATGAACTTGGAACAAATACTATACAGACAATCTGCAAATTATGTTCAACATTCGAAAAGGATACAGTGAGTGCATAAACATCCCAAAACTGGTTCAAAAAATTTGCATCAGGAAAAAAATCCCTCCCAGAATGCCTCATCATGAATCACGTGATGCAGCATTCTGAGAGTGATGACTATCATTGACAATGACAAACTGAGGTTGCTGTTGAGACAGATTCAAATCAAATATGTTATAAATTTGCAGAAAGATTTAATGTGAGCAATGAAACCATTTGTTTGTATTTGCATCAACTAAGAAAGATGTGGAAACTGAGCAAATGGGTTGCATATGACCTGACAGCTAATAAAAACCTTCAAAAAGGTTACCAATTTGTTTCTCACTTCTTTTGTGCCATAATAATGAACCATTTTTGGATTGGTTTTTAATATGTGATGAAAAATGGTTTATGTACAGTAACACTAAACTATCATATCATTGATTATCATTCACTGAACTGGTGCTGTAGACATCAAAGCCTAACTGAAAACTATGTTATGCTGTGCGTCTGGTGAGATACAACTTGTAGTGTCCATTACAAGATTCTGGACAATTGATTATGGAGGATCTGTTTAGCTTAACTGGAGCAGGTTCATGATATACTGCTCCAAAAACAGCCTGCATTGATTCAATGCAAAAAATTTTCTGTTTCTTTAAGATAATGTAAGACTTCATACAACACAAGTGACACAGGAAAAAACCCATAACCTTGGATGGGAAATTCTATATCATTCTTCGTATTTCTCAGATCTCTCACCATCTAATTATCACCTTTTCTTATCACTGGATAATCACATATGCAATCAAAAGTTTCAAAAAAAAAGCAATGGAAAAGAAATTGAATTATTTTTTCTTCTAAAAAAAAAAGTTTTATAATAAGAGTGATATTTATAAACTTGTTTCTTGTTGGGAAAAGTTATTGATTGTGATGGTGCTTATTTTCCAGATTAAAATTGCTTTTATTCATTTTTATGACTACTTTAATTTTATTATAAAAAAACTGTACAAACTTATTTAGTCACCTGATAATACATAATTAAATTATATACAAACAGAATTTATAGTTTTAAAGATAAAATAAAAATAGTATTTAAATCATGTAAATATTACTTATAGATATTTCAAAGTTACTGTAGTATCCATTAGGAATAGCTACAGTGTAAAGTTTATTTGATTTATCTGGCTGACCTATATTCAAAATTTAATGAATCCCAAAATTGTTTGCAAGGTAAAGATGTCAGTCTCATTCAAGCTTGAATAGTCTTGCTTGATTTTCAAAAGAAACTTGTGTTATTTAAATCATCGTTATCAATGGCAGACTTAAGATTAAAACTTACAAATCATAAACTCAATATAAATGGTCTAGTAAAAAACATCAAGTCTATCCTTCACATTAAACATAAATTTAACTCAGTATAAAAAAAGACCTGTTACTTGATTAATTGTAAATGTTTTTTAAAATACAGTTTAGTATACACTACCATAATTATTACTATTCATAAACCTTTCATAGGTAGATTTAAAGTATTTTCAAAAGTAGATTTAAAAAGTATTTAATATTAAAACTTTCATTAGGATCTCAGGATTTTTATGGCATCATCAAAGGGGTTGTTGAGATAAAAAGTTTGGCAACCCCTGGTCTAACAGTAAGTCTATATAGACTGCATGAGTATATATATAGTATAATTATATGCAGACCCTGACTTGTATAGTTTTAATTGACAGTTTCAGAAATGTGCTAGTACATCTTTTTATTTTTGTAAAATGTAAATAAAAAATTCATCAAATAATTTATTTTTTTGCAAAAATATCACTTATGGCTTTAAATTTTTTTACTATGCTTAAAGTATGCTTATAAATTTCATTTAGCCATTCTTATTTACATATTTGCTATTGTGCCCATTCATATATTGGGAGTACAAATTAGTTTGGTCTGTTTTTTTGTGGTCAAAAATGCATTTATTTCAGAACAAGATGAATGAACAGATTAATCAAAGTATTGTCCATCGCTGGCTACTACTTTTTCCCACCTCTCAGGCAATTTTCGAATTCCATCTCAAAAAAATGTCTCATCTTTTGAGGCAATCCAAGTTAGAAGCCAATTTTCGATTTCTGCAAAAGAAGTGAACCGGTGACCTGCCAAATTGTGCTGTATCCGTCGGAACAACCAGTAGTCAGAAGGAGCAAAGTCTGGTTGTGCTGTATCCGTCGGAACAACCAGTAGTCAAAAGGAGCAAAGTCTGGAGAATATGGCAGGTGCGGTAAAATATCCCACTTGAGCGTTTCCAAATATTTTTTTACGACGTTTGCGACACGAGGCTGAGCGTTGTCATGCAGAAGAATAACTTTGTCATGTCTTTGCTCGTATTCCAGCTGTTTTTCTCATAATGCACAGCTCAAATGAATCAATTGTAGCATATACCAATCGCCTGTAATGGAATCGCCAGGTTGTAGCAGCTCATAGTATACAACACCCTTTTGGTCCCACCAGATACAGAGCATGACCTTGGAACCATGAATATTCGGCTTTGGTGTTGATATTGAGGTCAATGGCAACGACTGACCAGGCATAGCGTAATATCTTATCTTCTTGGGGTTGTCGTAGAATATCCATTTCTCATCCCCAACAATCTGATGTAAAAACCCTTTCTTTGTTGCCTTTGAATCAGCTGCTCGCAAGTGAAAAATCAATGTCTCTCAGTTTCAGTTCATAAGGCACCCAATTGCCTTGCTTTTGAATCATTCCCATGGATTTCAATCATACGGAAACTGCTTGTTGAGTCACTCCAATTGATTCTGCAAGCACCTCTTGCGTTTGACTTCATCAAGTAATGCCTCCAATTCTTCGTCTTCGAATTTTTTTGGCTGTCCAGAGCGAGGCTTGTCTTCAACGCTGAAATCACCATTCTCGAAATCATTCCCTACATGATTTATCAGTTGAAGCATTGTCACAATAAACTTCCACAAGCATTCAATGTGCTTCAGCTGCACTTTTCTTCCAATTAAAACAGAAAACTAAAACCTCCCACAAATGTTGCTTAGTTAACACAAAATTTGACATATTCAACACAGTAAAAAACAAGGTTTTTGTTTGAATCTCAAAGCGATATAAACTGAATATTATTGATAGATATCTAACCTCTCTGAAACATATGATATCAAGTGTCACTATAAACATTCATGACAGACAGTGCCATCTTTTGAAAATGGACTGAACTAATCTGTACTCCCAATACAGTGGGTGATTGGTTAATGCACATAATCCATTCCAAGACAATGATCGTTATCCATAATACATTAGGTGATCAGTTAATGAACATAATCCGTTCCAAGATAATGGATATATATATATATACAGAGGGTGATCGGTTAATGAACATAATTCGTTCCAAGAAAATGTTCGTTATCCAAATTGTTCTAACGAACATAATCCATTCCAAGATAATGTGCATTATCCAAATTGTTCATTAACCGATCATCGATTTACCATAGGTTTTTATGGGAATTTGATTAATTCATTTATCATCGATTTACCATAGGATTTTATGGGAATTTGATTAATTCATTCCGGAGACCCAAAAAAGATCATCGATTTACCATAGATTTTTATGGGAATTTGATTAATTCGTTCCAGTTATCCAAAAAAATTATATAATTTCTTACTATATTTATTTATATGTAATAATAATAATATATACATACATAGTCTTGCATTTTCATCTATATGTTTATTTTCCGATAAAGAATCTGTCCAATATCGATTGCATCTCTCTCTCCTTCAGGACCAATAAAGAATCTGTCTAATATCGATTGCTTTTCTCTCTCCTTCAGGATATTTTGGAAGTGATTAATAGCATTGTCGTGGTAGAGATCCCCAAGCCTATTGGCCTCAAACTGGTATGGGTGCCATTCTAACTCCAAAATATTGTAAAATCTCTCTCTTACCTTCTTTAATAAATCTTTGATTTGTTTAAGTGTAAAATCTCTCTCTTACCTTCTTTAATAAATCTTTGATTTATTTTACATTGTCTCCAGTTCATTTTAATCGGGAAAAACTACTGTTCTTCCATCCTTACCCATAACCATTTTAATTGGGAAAAACTACTGTTCTCCCATCCTTACCCATAAGTCCAAGAACACAGAAGGCCTAAGCCTGTCATTCCGTTAGGTTAAATATGCCGAATTATCCTCATGGAATATTTTTATCTGGCGGTGGCCACTTATAGAGCCGCAATCATCATATGCTGATCAATACCCATGATGGGATGAACCGGAAGATTGAAGGATGGGTTTCAACAGGCCAGGCCCAGATCCCTCCCAAAAAATTGGAGGAGTGGAATCCCGGATCATCCATAATGGTAAGCCACAGCTTTACCATGCAGCCATCCGGCTGACCTGTCATCCCATCAGTCCGTGGGTCACACACGGACTGATGGAATGACAGGTGATTGTTAACCAAATATAAAAATCTTTTGAAAAAGTATTCGTTATCTGATCACCCACTGTATATTGAATTTAAGCATAGTTGGACTTGTGCAGTTTTCAATTTACACAGAAATTTTGGATAAAATAATTGCCCAAGTTATGAGCCTACTGTTTATCTAGTCACATGATATCTAAACAAAATGTGTATTATTTAACTATTATTAGCCTGTCAATGTGTTTTGGTTAATATGTCTACATTTTTGTTTTTCTATAGTTAGTGCTTCCATAACTTCCCATCAGAACAGAATAAGTTAGATTTTATTATTTTGGAATTTATTCTAATTTACATTAACATAGACTCAGTAGTTCTTTGCTCTAATGCAGTCTGTTCCTATCTAATTATATAGTATTTTTGAATTCTTTAAGTTTGCTTCTTAAGCTTCTGGATATCTAAGCATCTGTCTCTTTCTACATTTTCTTAATCTTAATTTAATATCAATATTTTATTTATAAAAAACAAATTTCTCAATAATTATTATTTATCATCTTAGACTCCCATTAGCATTTATTCATTTTTTCATACACTATATTTTTTATATAATTTTTATTTATTTGATTACTATTATTCAATACGGAAAAAATTAACGGTACGATTTTACGGTATTAGTGTCATTGTAATGAAAATACTACTGATCGAAATTAGAAATTGATATATGGTTATAAACAAAAAAATTAACTTCGTAAGAGTATATCATAGTTTATTTAAATTGATTGCATTCTATTCATAATGATCAGAAATATCTAAAATTATTTATCGGGAAAAATTTTGTAGGAAACCGTAAAAAACATAATACAAATTATATAACCAACTTTTGGAGTCTATAACTTGAAAATAGTGCCTCGGTTACTGTATTTCTTTGTTAGGATTTTTAATCATATCGTACGACCTCACTTAACCCAGCGTTACTACGATTAATGAATATTTTCAAAATAAAAAATAGTGATAAACTGAACTTATACTTAATTTGGGTTCTAAATCATAAATATTATATATTTATAAAAAAATTTACAAACATACTTTCAAATGTTTCTCTTGCTTGCAAAACTGAACTTGAATCACCCGATCCTTTAGACATTTTGAATTTAGTAATTTCTACTCTTCAGTTTAAATATTCATATGTAAAATTAGTTAGTAATCACAGTCACGTATGCTTAAAAAGTATGGTAGCAATTGAATAGATCACAATTTTTAATAACGATAATTTTCAAATTTCAATGCTACTTTCTTTCTTCACCATTCTTCTTCTTGTTATTGTTAATATGGAGATTATAGCTGGCGCTTTTTCCTCCCAATACGACGATTAATGATCAGGAGAAGCGACGAGTAGCTACGATTCTTCACTATTTCTTCTTCTTCTTCTTCTTGTGTTTGATATGGAGGTTCTTCACTATTTCGATATAACTGTATTCATATATTTCCGTGAGGTTAGCACCACTACACCCGAGATAGGTATATTCGAATATAAATATATTTAAACACGACTTCATCATTAAGATATACTATTATGATTAATAAAATCACGATTACATTTCACTATTTATTCTTAAACAAAATATAATATCAATAAAAACGTTTAATAAATGACATCGTTCTTTTTTTTTTTTTGCATTTTTACGCCCTTTTCCAATCAGGGAGCGGTGCAGTTCCTACTACGGGCTGCACCAACACCCGTGGAGGGGGGCCGAATGGTAAAGGATGGAGATCGCCGGGCCGGACCCAGAACTCCGAAAAAACTTTTCGTCAGTTGCCAGACCTGGGTCTTCCTGCGTAGTACCAACGGCGTAGCTGAAAACTGAGAGGCCCTCCTCTTTTTAATTTATCGATATAATTTATTTCAAACGCTATCTAAATTCTGTAACGCAGGGCGTCGGCGTAATTTATAATAAATGTCGACGTAAAAATGATCTTAAGCGTGAACGATCAAATCGCTGTAACTCTGGATGTCAACGTTTATTTATAAGGATGTCGAAGTAAAAAAAGCCTAACGCAAACTAATTTATTAATAAGGTTAATACGTGAAACTTTATACAGGTGAAAATAATTTTATTATATATACAAATTATAAAACTTTTAAACAGATCTATACTGCGCCACCTAACCACAGGGCTAAATGGGCTATAGCCCCGGGGCGCCAGCCTTTTGGGGCGGCAAAAGTTGAATTTGATGCCAATACCGAATTCCGCATAAATACTTATTATGTTATTATTGATAAACATTTATCAGAAGTACAAAAGAGAAAGTGTGCCTATGATGATTTAAGCAATTTAGCAATCATGTTCATCGAGAGAAAAATCGCAAAAGCTCTCGATTTGGACAAAGTAATCGATCGTTTTGCTTCATTAAGTAAAAATCACCGCATAATTTTGTATTGAGCTGATATGAAATAAATACTTATATTTACCAGTATTTTGAAACTTTATTTATTTTTTCCAGCTAATCGCATTAATTAAGTACTGCGTAAAATGTGCAAAGGACGCGTTTTTTCGCAGCTTGTAAATAAAAATTTTTATCGCTATTAGCGTGAAGTTATGTGGGCTCAAATTATACTTGTGGTTTATTATTTTCATTTTTACGGAATACAAGGCTTCTTGGATTATGAGGAGTTTAATCTATTCAGTTGTAAATTTTCATTTTTGCAAAACTCGAGGCGTTTTGAGTTATGTGGAGTTAAACTCTTGCGGTTTTCAATTTTACGTTTCGGGTTATATATTCAGGGTGGGCCAGAACTTTCATTGCATGGGCCATGGCCCACCCGGGCCCACCCGTAGTTACGTCCCTGGAAAGAATGCTGCAGACTTATATAAAATATACTGTATGTTGACGATCTAGAAAATAATTTTATCGAAGAATGCGTTCATTTTAAACACGTTTATTTATGTGAAGATAAAGAAAATACACTATATGTACTGCGGAACTTAGTTTGAGGACAATAATTGCTTCAAAAATTGAGTCTACATTTCCGTGGCGATAGCAATGCACAGTTTTTTACTCTCTTCTTTGGGACAGGGCAAATTAAATGACTTAAGTATTTTGTCCATAAAGAGTGATTTATTTATTTATTTAAATACGTGTGATATTATTAACCAGTTTGCCAAGAAAAAGTTAATAAAATAAATATTTAAATTAAACATTATAATAAATTACTTTTGTTTTTTGTTTATATAGGTTATTTGAATTTTATATTTTTATTTGTTTATTCGTAATAAATACATTGATATTTTCTAGTTATGAAATTTTTGCAAAACTTCACTAGTCACCCGCTCCCGCTTCTCCTCCCGTGTATTTTCTTATGAAGAGGGGCGCATTATTGTTAGTAGCCCATGGGTGCAAAATATCTTAGGACAGCGCAGGATCTACATTGATTTAAATGAACGTAATTTTATTTGGACAAATTAAACAACAATTAAATACATCAGAAGATATTTAAGTTTACATGCTGTTACAAAATCGTTCCGAATGTTAGGCATTTTTATTTGCAAATTCTTCTATGAGTAGATTGATATTGTTTTTTAGCTGTCGCATTCTATGGATAACATAGCTAAAAACCTGCTAATCGCACTTGCGTCATTGTGCTACGTAAATAATTTTTTATTATTTATAGTTTAGAAAAAGATCGTTCTGCCGAGGCTACAGTAACAGGTAATGTCAAGTATAATTTTATAGCTGTAATTACGTCGGGGATGTTACTAAAAAAGATGAATGATTTTTTATCAAGTTTTTAAAAAAGTCATTAATGGACATATTATCTTATCAGATAATTCTGTATTAAATTTCGAAGCGACAAAAGCTGATGTGTAAAATCAATTGATACTTCTTCAGAGTAGAAACTTTTCTGATGCTGTAAACAGCTCGTCATCTTTCATTCTTTGGAAATTCACTGGAAAAAGACAGCGAAAACTTTGGCTTATTGCTCTCACTCCTTCGAATCGAGTGCTTAGTTGTCCAATAATAATATCTAGGTGATAGTTAAAAATTTGTACTTTAAAGATTGTTTGGGTTTTAGAGGTTTTTTTCTTCAGGGTGAGTTGGGGCCCCGCGAAAATATCTTACTTTGAAGTGCATAAATTATATTAAAATTCAGGTTAGTTTTATTACGCCGCCATATCCTCATGGGATATTCTGTATCTGGCGGCCGCGATTAGCTCCCATCACAGGCTGGCCAGCACCCATGATGGGGTCAACCAGATTGTTGAAGGATGGGGTTCAACAGGCCGGGCCCGGACCCCTCCTGAAAAACTAACTCCCATCACAGGCTGGCCAGCACCCATGATGGGGTCAACCAGATGGAAGGATGTGGGTTCAACAGGCCGGGCCCGGACCCCTCCTGAAAAATTGGAGGTGTGTGACAAAAATTGGAGGTGTGGGTCCCGGCATGATGGGGTTAACCGGATGGTTGAAGGATGGGGTTCAACAGGCCAGGCCCGGACCCCTCCTGAAAAATTGGAGGTGTGGGACCCGGATTTGAATCCGGATCCTCCAGGGTGGTAAGCCGAAGCTTTACCACGCAGCCATCCGGCCGACCTTAAAATTCAGTAAAACAGAATTTTTCTATACGAAAACTTTCATTTCAAACCATAGAACTATGTGTTTCAAATTAAAATTAAAACTATTATCATTTATAAATTGTTTTATAATTTTGAGCATGAATTGAGTCATATCCAACAATGGAAATTTAAGGAAAATAAAATATAAATAGTTAATATAATCAATCTTCAGACTAAGGCTGGATTCACATTGGTCCGAGACCACGTCTCGGACCAGTGTGAATTCAGTGACCTATAAATAGTTAATATAATCAATCTTCAGACTAAGGCTGGATTCACATTGGTCCGAGACGTGGTCTCGGACCAGTGTGAATTCAGTGATGCGGGTCCCCACGAAGCTCGGGACCCCCGCGTCGCGGGATCTGATGATCATCAGCTACGCCACTGCGTGGTACGTCAATGCGTTAACACTCGGCCATCCGGCCGCCAATAACATCGTTCTATCTCCATTTGCGACTATAGGCTGTATTCCACTTGTCTACTTTCGGCGGTAGCGGCCAGCGATAGCGGCCGTTGCTTGGAAACAATCCCACAATCCACCGCTTCAGCGACGCGCCGCTAGATTTCAACATGTTGAAAATTTGACGCTATCGCTTCACTTTGCCGCTTTATTAGGTGGAGCAGGGGAGTGGCCTTTGGCCTGACTCAGAATACAAGATGAGATGGTCGTTTATGGTACATGGATAGACTGCTCAATGCTAGAAAAACGACGATGTCCGCCAGATTGATTTACCCATCATTAACGTAGTAAATTCGACGATATAGCAAATTGATTTTCTTTTGGTGGCCAGATGTGTGTCATTTATGTTAGTAATTATGACGATCAGATCCAAATAATAATAATAATAATAATAATAGTGTAGTACCCCAATATATATTATTATACCACTATAGCAAATTGATTTTCTTTTGGTGGCCAGATGTGTGTCATTTATGTTAGTAATTATGATGATCAGATCCAAATAATAATAATAATAGTGTAGTGCCCCAATATATATTATTATACCATATGATCCCACCAATTTAGTGGCTTCGTTATCTCTATCAACATATACCATTAGCAGCAGTCTATCCATTTGGGTACAACTGAGTCCATGGATGAGTAGTAAGGCCTACAATATCGGGATCCCGATAATTTTTTCCAGTATTTAATTAAAAAAATAATTATGATTATCACAATAAGATTATAAAATTGACGACAATATTTTTGACAATAATATGATTTTTAGACGCAATTAGCGGAAAACTCTGATATTTAAACTTTGGGTCTTATCTGATATAGTTTAAGAAATATCACAGACGACAATACAGTTTATGCGTAATTTTGATTAATGCAAGGATATTAGGCATCATCAGTTATGAATAATAATAATCGGCCTCCCCCTATATATTTACCAAGATTTGTTCATAAATATAAAAATTCGGTTTAATTAAGAAACTGCTGCATCTTTCAAAGATCTTGACAACAGGACATTAAAATTATTATTAAATTCATATCACGAGAATTAACTATTTCGATTTTAATGTTCGGAAAAAATTCACAAGAACTTGAATTACGTGGCGGTTTAATCTGACAAGAGAGATACCCTGTCATCGGGATCCGATCCTGTAGCAAATACACAGCCTCTTTGATTACTCGCAGTAAGGAAAGGTTCGGACTTTTCCTCTTATCTCTTTTATTTTCTTCCTCTTATCTAAAGGTTCGGACTTAACTCTTTTCCAATGTTTCTCAAAGTATGGTTGACGGATCCTCGAGCTTTCTATAAAAATATTAAAAATCATTTCAATAAAAAACCTTAAAATTAAACATAATTGCATGGAAAAATATAGCTTAGATTCTAATCTAATTTGTAGATTAATTTTGTTTGTGTTCGTTGAGAAATTTATTTAATATAAATCAACAGTGAAAGTTTCTGAGTTTTTCTTTTAAAAAAGCTATCCTCAGAGGGCTGTAGTCAAAATCGACCGGTTGGCTGCATGATAAAATCTGTAGCTTACCACCCTGGAGGATCCGGGCCCAGCCTATTAAACCCTATCCTGTTGTTTCATCATGGAGGTTGGCCAGCCTGTGATGGGCTCTATAAATGGCCACCGCCAGGTAAAGAATATCCCATGAGGAAATGGCGGCTTAACCAAACTAATCTAACCTAACCAAAATCGGCTAAATTTGCTTTATTCCTTTTTAAGCCTTTTTAAAAGTACAATACTGTGATATTCTGATAGTTTACTTTTGTGTAAGTCTTCATGTTTATGAAATCTTTATGCCTACTGAATGCAATAAATCACTGGTCTCAAACTCGCCTCTCATATTGCATTTATTATAATGGAAAAATATATGCAAAACATATTCAGAAAAAAATACAGATGTTTTTTAAAATATTTTAAAATCTCTTTAATGTGTATTTTTAACATTAAAACCAAATATTTTCAATAAAAAATACTTCAAACTTATAAAACCTACTATACAGTACAGTTTATAAATGGTTTTATAATTTTGAATATGAATTGCATATCGTTTTGGTAGTTAAAAGGTAAATAGTTAACATGATGAGTTTTATTATATTATTTATTTCAGGTAAATATCTTTTCCCCATAAGGCATTAATTTATATGTAGCCCCATCCAATCAAAGATTTTTTTTGAAGAGATTGAGTTTGAGATCGCTGCAGTAGAAGAATAAAGATTGTTAATAAATCACTAATATTACTGGTTTTACAATACAAATGCAAGGGAAAACTGAATACGTCATGAAACTCAGATCTGATTAAATAGCAAAAATTTACAGTATCACTATACAGTATATATATTTTCTTTTAGAATAATTATTTTTAATAATTTTTTGTCAGAATACCGTATTTATTTATGTATATTAATGTAATCTATTTAAGCTGGACTACGAATCTGTCATTTACGGTTCTGCAAGAGAGTCCATTCTGCGGATATTAGTCCCCATTCACCATCAGGCACTTCGTTTATGCACTGGGCCGTTCCGCACATCACCAGTCCAGATTGTATATGCAGAAGCATTTGAACCTCCATTTTCCATCAGGAGGAAACAGCTGTCTCTCTATTACTACACTAAATTGAAGTCTTTGTCAAATAATCCTGCATGGCATAGTGTTTTCGATCCCATATTTCCTACATTTTTTGCTGCTCGACTTGAACCTCCATTTTCCATCAGGAGGAAACAGCTGTCTCTCTATTACTACACTAAATTGAAATCTTTGTCAAATAATCCTGCATGGTACAGTGTTTTCGATCCCATATTTCCTACATTTTTTGCTGCTCGATCTTCATGCATTCCATTGTTTGGTCTGCGAATGCAAAAATTACTCAATGAGGTCGGTATTGATGTATCAGCCATATGTAAATCTGAATACCTCTCTGTTGCACCTTGGGACGTCTCCCGCGTAGCGGTGGATTTTAGTCTTAAATCATATTCTAAGGATTCCACCCCGGACTGTGTTCCAACATCTCTTTGCAAATTTCCATCAACTGAACGCAGACTTTGTTTCTATCTTCACAGATGGTTCTAAATCCGATGGCCGTGTGGGATCATCTTTAATAGATATGATTTTAACTGCGACATTTGACGGTGTTGGACAATTCAATATCTTTCGATTTTCTCTTTGGACAGTTGTTTACCTTCCCCAGATATCCGAAAACCCCTAGAAATTCCAAGGATCTGACTTTTTTGTCAGATCCTTGGAATTTCTAGGGGTTTCTGAATTTCTGAATCTAGATAAGAGTGTCTTTTTTGACACTCTTATCTAGATTCAGTTTTACATTAAATTTTTCTAGTCTCGCTAAGACATCCATTAATGTTTTCCGACACACTTGACTGTCTCTTCCCCCGATTAAAATATCTTTACAATATCTTTAATATGACCTATCTTTAATATATCTTTAATAATAATAATATAAATACAAACCAAAAATTGCCCAAAAAAGCAAACACTGATTTGTTATATCCGAACATCAATTTACAAAATTGTACATTCTTTTACATTAAATTTTTCTAGTCTCGCTAAGACATCCATTAATGTTTTCCGACACTCTTGATTGTCTCTTCCCCCGATTAAAATATCTTTACAATATTTTTAATATGACCTATCTTTAATATATCTTTAATAATAATAATAATATAAATACAAACCAAAAATTGCCCAAAAAAAGCAAACACTGATTTGTTATATCCGAACATCAATTTACATAATTGTACATCATACACCCCAGCATTTTATAATTAAATATACTTATCAATATTTCCATTATTTCTAAATTTGATAATTGTATTAGATATAATTACATCATCTATTTTAGAATGGTTCAAACAAAACTGATAATATATCATTAATATAAGGTAATTCCAGTAGAGTTGCCCACCAGGTAAGACATTTATAGTTTCTTGCTATGACAACTGCGGCGCTGTGGTGCTTGAATCTGATTGGTTGATCATTCGCCAATTTTTAACATAGAAAGTATAGGGAGTTGATCATCTGTGTATATCTAATCTGTGGTTTACGTCACGAGATTCCAAGTTGAATGGGGTTGAACGTATATTTTTGGTGTCGGTGTTATCTCAGTACAACGTATTGCAAAAAAAATAAAAAATAATTAAAAAATTATTTATTTAGAATAGAAAGAATGCTCGGTTATATCACTATCTTTAAGAAAAAATTTACAAAGGCATAGTAAATACTGAAATGGCAGTGATAAAAATAAAAACATTTTAACAAAGGACAATAAAAGATATTAAAATAAAAAAATACAATTACATATAATTACAAATTTAACTGACTACTTTGTACATTTTTTATACATTTGTTAGAAATATTACTGTCAACTAGTCTTTTTCTCTTTAAACCATGTAATTTAATATTTGAATTTAATTTGTTTAAATACTTTATTCTTATAAATAAACGATTTCTTGCAAATGCATATACTAAAATTTTATCAACGTTTTGACATTTTTCTGCTATATATTCTCCAGTTCTTTTTATAACATTGATACCAAAATTAAATGTATCGTTGAGATATTCAATGAAGCATTTTTCCATGGTTTGAACATTTAACAACCATTCATCTGAAGGTTGTGATAGTCCATCAAGAGATAAATGGCGAACCCAGTCAGACCTGCTATAAGAATGATCATCATCTGCTTTATAAGTAAAACAACCCAAGTTTGGAAACATATCCTTATATTTTTTAGCAATGTATCCTGCTAAATACATTAATCCATCATTCTCAGATTCAAATTTCATATTTATTTTAGATGATGCCCCCATAAAATAACTGTGTTCCTCATCATTATTTATGTTTTTACTTTCTCTGTCATGTAACATAAATATTGGCTTCTTATGATTTATTTTTTACAATGTTTGACATAGTATAAATTCACAATTATCTTGACTATATTGTACACTAGAATTATTTTGCACAACTCCAGGATTTTTGCCCAAAAGTATCATTCTTAATCTGTATAAAGCATTCAATGGGGATGGATGATCATGTAAACCTCCTCTTGTTC
>AYEL01087468.1:0-31278 GCA_000484575.1 Olivierus martensii | reverse complement strand
TTTCGTAAATTTGTTTCATTTGTTAATTGGAATTATTGTATTTGGTTTAGATTGTAACTATATTCTTATTTCTTTGTAATTACTGTGTTAAAATATTTAAAAAATTGACGGACATATTGGTCATTCAACGGAATCACGTGATCTAATCTGAAATATGAAAGCCTGTGATTTTATTAATTGATATTTATATTTATTAATTACCATAAATTATTTATATGCATGTTTACAGTAATTATTATTATAAAATTAGTATTAAATTCCTAAATTAACTAATGAAATCAAAAGAAAATTTAATTGATATTAAAAAAATATATATGAATAAATTGCCGATAGGAGAATAAATTACCCAGCCTGCTTTGCGAAATTCGTATTTTGAAAGAAAATAGAGGCATTTCGTTGAAAGCTTACTAATAACACTATATTTTATTATATTTATCATATGTGATACCAGATATATATATAATTTAGGATTACTGTAGTGATCTCAATTAAAATTTATAAACGAAATTGAGAAAACAGAATTTTCGGAGATTCAGGACTGATAAAAACAGCATAAATGAAAAAAATTGCATAATTTCCTACAGGTAGGTCATAGATCAACGAAAATAGTTGCATTCGATTCGGAATGTAAAATCAGATCAAAATTCATTAGGATTTTGAAATTATTTCTTAAAATTACATTAAAAATTCGATTGATAGGCCCCAACTTTGGGGCCTTGTATCTCGATAACAGGGCCTCAATGGTAAAAAATAATTACATTTTTGGACTCAGCACCCCCAAATTTAGGGGAGTGCACTATAAAGGAAGTCGAATTTTTGAGAGCCTCCAAAATATAGCAACAATGGACTCTTCTGCTAAGTTGCTAGATAGTTTGAACAGAAAATTGCAAAAATTAATAAAAAATAGCTCAAAATTTATTTAATCATAAGAAAGAGTTACCTAACTTCAAAAGTAGTGTGAATTAAAAATATCTGCCAGATATGTTTTACTCGGACTGGGATTTCTTATGATATTAATATGGAATATTAATGGTAAAAGTTTATCTTCCCTGTGTGATGGTTATGTATTGACTATATAGGAGGCTTTTTTAATGAATATATATCGAATCTTTGATTTATAGATTTTGTGTTAGTCAATCTGTACATCATGGTCCTAAAGATGCATGTGTAGATTCATTCGAAAATCCTATTATATAATCGATACATAGTCATCACACAGGGAAAGTAAACTTTTACCATCACTTTGTTTAAATTTGGCTGATTTTATATGGAATGACCCATAGACATTTTTCAGCTTAAAAATCACTCTGCATCTATAAAGTGCAGGGTTTTTTTAAGATATAAGAAAAAAAAATGCATTTTATAAGTCAACAAATATATTAATTGATTTCTAAAAATCAATACATTAAATTACTGGTATATTAGTTTTTTTTTTTTTTTAACTGAATGAATTTATGTTAAGCTAAATTTTTAATTTTAATAAATACTATTTCTTTTTATAGATATGTTGACACCAAAATTTGAATTAAATCAAAATGATGAATTTCTTATCTTAGACATCAAAGCTCCATATGCCAAGGTATAATTTTATGTTAAATATTACATATAATTTTAATATTTTATTATTTTAAATGATTTTTGTATCAACATCTTTTGATTATAATTGACTTATCATTATTTGAGATAAATTGCGAAAATTTTTTCTTGATAATTGAAATATTGATATATAAATATTTTTAAGAATTTTTTTTATCATCTATTATAAAAAAAATATACTGGTAATTGAATATGGATATGTTTTTATATGTACAAAAATATATTTCTTTTATTTAAATTTTAAATAAAAAGTAATCCATTAAAGAGAAAATACTGGTTATAATTTTTTGTTGAATTTTTGAAAATAAAAAGAAATAGTTTTGGAAAGAATTAGTTAGTTATTTTCTTAACATGTATGCTGTTTTAGATAAAAATATGCCTTCAATCTGAAGAGACCTGTGATTAGATTTTGATGATTGATCCCAAATGATATCTCCTCCTGAGATGTTTTAACATTTATCATTTTTAAATAGTTGAAACTGCAAGAGTAACTAATTTTTTTCAATGTTAACTTTAATGGTCTGACAAATCTACTGAATTTCATAAAAATCAATCAAATAACTCAAAAGTTGTTAGAGAAAAATCTCAGAATTTGAATATTCAGTTTTAAATGATATAAAGTTATTGAGAGGACACCAGATCAACTGAAATTCACTTATTGAATGAAATTTTACAGGATGATTGCAGTCTGTATATTGATTCATCTGAGAACTCTTAGGTGTAAAGGCTGGTTTATAGTCTGACTCCAGCTTGGAGTTCGCTGTACAGAGCTTGCCAAGTTCTGTTCGGTTTGCCATGTTTGGCTGGCATTAGCGCTGAACTGCCAGCATCTTTAGCTGACTTTCGACACTGAATTCCCATCATTCAAAGTACCGAGATTGTGCAATCTTCTTTTCGTTTATAAAATCCAATTACAAAACGTTATGCTTCTGTTTGCTTCTTCGAAAATTAAAGAAAAAAAACAAGTTATGTCTTTGATATCAATGAAAAATTTACCAAATATTTTGCTAGCAATGCCTCTGCATTGCAATGACAATGATATTAATAGAAATTGATTCCTTGTATACTTAAATGTTTTAAAATGCATGAAATTTAAAAAAAAAAGTTTTTTTAAAGTTTTAAAATCAAGTGCTTTTGTTACTTTGTATTAAATTAATTTTCAGCATTAAAAAATTCTTTTATAAATACATAAACTTTTTCATCAAATCTTTTGAAATTATAAAAATTTATTGAGTATTTTGCTCTCTTTCTAATAGTTTAAATATTTTTTTAATATAATTCTTTTTTAACTACTATATCTTCTTTATTCTTACATATATCTCATATTAGCACTCTCTGCAGTTTAGGTTAAATATGTATTTATTTAAGTCTTATAATGTACAAACTCTTTCGGTGCTATTTCGAACCCTCTTCAGGTAAAACGGTGTACCTGAAGAGGGTGCGAAATAGCATCAAAAGCGTTTGTTCATTATAAGACTAGTTTATTTTTATTAAGTAAAGATGCAACTTTTGTAGTTTTTATAGAAAATAGACAAAGCGGAAGTATCAATAAAATATTTTTCAAATTATGTCTATGCGAAATAAAATTTTCAGAGCCAGTTTTAATTTGGTGGGGCAACTCTACTGGAATTACCTTACAACTTAAGGTATTTATACACAGAATATTCTAGATATTATTAATCTTCTAAATCTTTCTTCAATCTTGATTTAGTACAATTAAACAAGTCACATTTTAGTACATTCTGATTTTCTATAATTCTTTTTTCAAACGATCTTAAAGTGACATTTAGTCTCTGTCTCTGACATGTAAAAAGATGGTGAATTCTAGAGTTTCTTCTTGGAACACATAATAAAATATTAGAAGCAGACATATTATAATTTATAAAGTCATAAAACAATGTAAATGAATGCATTAAAATTCTATTCTCTATATTAATGTTTTTGATTATATTCTTACAGCAATTATAATTAAGCCGATTGAAAAACATTTTTTTAATATTTGATAACACATTATTTAATCTGGTTATATGTGTATTAGCCGCGGAAGATCAAACGACTATGGCATAATCAATAACAGAGAGTATAAAAGCAGAGAAAATAATCTTGCGAACTGAATGGTGTTTCAGATAGTATATATTCCGGAAAATAATTCCCTGTTTAATAGTCAATCTTTTCACAATTTCCATAATATGGTATTTAAAAGTTAATTTGGAGTCAAATATCACTCCAAGATCACCTATCATCTCTACATAAGATATTTTTGATTGATCAATATAAATTTCTTTTGGGCTTGTTTGTCTAATAGAATAGAACATGTATTTCGTTTTTTTCTTTGTTAAGTTTCATTTCATTAAGACTAAGCCAACTATTAATAGAAATTAAGTCATTAGTTAAACATATATGACTCGAATTAAATACTTTGATGTCGTCTGCGTAAGCAAGTATAACAGAATTGGTTTTATATAACAAAGGGTCAATATAGATTGAAAAAAGCAGCGCACTTAAAGGAGAACCCTGAAGGACTCCACGTTGAAGTGGGGAACGAAGGGAGTGTATTATTGTTGATTTTGATAACAGCTATTCTATTACTCAGGTAATTATGAATCCATGATGTATAAAACAAATCAATATTATCTAAATCCAAGAGGCATTGGCATAATATTTTATGATTGATGAGATCAAAAGCTGATGTTAAGTCAAGATATACTACATAAGTATCAATCATTTTTTCCATATTAGACACTATAATTTGTTTCGTATGTAATAAATTTGTTGTACAAGATCGCTTATTAATAGCATAGTGCTGATTTTCAGATAAAGAATGACTTACTTTAAAATATATTAACTTCTGAATCATTTTTTTCAAATATCTTTAAATAAGTGGCAGAAATAGCAATAGGTCTATATGATGAAGAAAGATTTTTATTCATTTTAGGCTTACAAACAGGAATCATTTAAGAGGTTACCCACTGCACTGGACAGAAGGTATAAGAGATATTCAAATTACAAAGAAAATTAAGATGATCAATGATTGTAAAAGGAAGTTTCTTATAAAATATTGTCGGAATACAATCGGGACCACTAGATATATTTTTTAAATGTTTAAGAGCAAAAATAAAATCATTAGTAGAAAAAAACGAATAATAACGACGATCAATTACAGTTTCGTTAGACTGTAAACAATTATTTGAATGATCTAAGACAAATTTAGCAGATAAATTATTATAAATATCAGTTTGCACTGTCAAAGGAATGTTATCATTTCTAGTTTTTAATTTTTTTCTAGAAAAACTTGGAAGAGTTCTCCAGAAGGATTTATTAGATGACAAATATCCTTTTGGAAGAGAATTAATATAATTAGATTTTACATCTAAATAGCACGCACAATTTTTAATACCACGCAAAATATTGTCCATAACCATTTGAAAAATAGCTGGACTGGATGCCAGACCAAAGACAAGAGGATTATACGTATATAAGCCATCATTAGTATTTACTGTTAATAACTGTTTACTCTGCTCATCCACTTGCAACTGTAAGTATGCATTTGACAAATCTATTAAACGACAAAAAATAGATGACCCTGTAAACTTATCAAAAAATTCATCAATTCGCGGCAAAGGATATTGATTAACCATTATTTGGGGGTTTACTGACTTTTTAAGATCGACACACAAGCGCAACATTCCATTCGTTTTTGGTACGCAGACAGGGTCGTATTTATACTTTTGGAGGCCCTAGGCGCAACATCATTATGAGGCCCCAAAAAAACAAGTCTATTTCAGTTAATCAAATTCATACGCTTTTTTTAAAGTTTATTGAAAATAGAAGTCCACATTTCTATAATAACTGATTTTAGTTAATAAAATAAAAATAACACAACGTTAGCATACATATATTTGTATTAAATAATTATAAAAATAAATCCGTTCAAATTTAAATTAAAAAAATTAATAATTAAAAAAATCTTTGGCTTTGGTTTTAGCAAATATATCTACAGTGTGATCATAATTAATGGAATCCATTACTTCTGTTTCGATGCATTATAAAGACAGATCACTTGTTTTATTTTGATGCAAGTTGCGTCTTAAATAATTTTTTTTATTCGTTTCAACACTGAAAATGATCGTTCATCACTTGCGTTTGAAATAGACATAGTCAAAATTTTTTTAAAATTGTTTCTACATTCGGAAAAGTAGACCTTAACCCATCATTTATAAATTTATACATATTTTTAATTGAAAAATTTTGTTCCTTTATCATTATCAAAAATTTGTAATCTTCAAAAATTTGTAAATTTGTAACTTCATCAACAAATTTTTCTGAATCAATATCAGTCCCATAAGATTGTAAAATTTTATTAATGCTAGTCCCGTACTTATCTTGATCTATATCCTTCTTCAAAAAAATGTAAAAAGTATTTAATATGTCTAAATAGCTTTTTGCTCTTTCATTAATTAACTTCCGAAACTAGCTTATTGTGAGGTCGCAGGACCCATCATATTTGACAAATTAATTCCTATGTAATTGTCATAAAAATTATGTTATTAATATTCAATTTATTATTTCAATAATTGTATAATTTAATATTTTAATCAATTTATTTCATTTGTAAAAATAATACTTTATTTAATTTTATATAATATTGTAACTTTACACAAATATTATCAGTTGAAAGCAAAGGAAACGCTGACTTAGCTTCCTTTTGATTCACTTTATCTAAACAATCGGGTTGAGAACCGCCTCAATGAGGAACTAAAACAATAAAGATGTCGGATAACCAACGAGGAACTCTCCTTGCTAACAGCTAAGATTTCGACATCAGAATGATGTCAAGACTGACTCAGAAGCCCTCCCTTGGCCAACAGATAAAAGGCGAGAGGAGAGGCCGAGTCGTAGATGAATCGATGAGTTCTTTGGATTACCATCCAGGGAGATAACTTAGTACTCCCTTGTAGACTCGTAGATGAGTTCCAATGAGTTATCTGGATTACTTACTCTAACTCTGTGCCAGGGAGATAACAGGGTCCTCCCTTACCTTTGAAGACATCCAGAGAGATAACTTAGCCCTCTCTGAGAAGAAGGAGTTCTGAGGAACTAGAACAATAAAGATGTCGGATAATCAACAAGGAACTCTCCTTGCTAACAGCTGATTTTGACATCAGAATGATGTCAAGACTGACTCAGGAGCCCTCCCTTGGCCAACAGATAAAAGGCGAGAGGAGAGGCCGAGTCGTAGATGAGTCAATGAGTCGATGAGTTCTTTGGATTACCATCCAGGGAGATAACTTAGTACTCCCTTATAGACTTGTAGATGAGTTCCAATGAGTTATCTCGATTACCTACTCTAACTCTGTGCCAGGGAGATAACAGGGTCCTCCCTTACCTTTGAAGACATCCAGAGAGAGAACCTAGCCCTCTCTGAGAAGAAGGAGTTCCATGTCCGACTCATCCATGTCCAGGTATGTAGCGATTGGCTCGTTCGCCAATACTAACATTTACGAACCACTTTGCTCATTCACTAAATTATTCGCATTAATATATCTAAATTAGTTAGGAGTTTAATAGATTCAAAATGATTCCTTTGTTTTCATTATAATTATACGAACCCATTTAGGCTCGTTCGCCAATACTAACATTCACGAACCACTTTGCTCGTTCGCTAAATTATTCGTATTAATATATCCAAATTAGTTAGGAGTTTAATAGATTCAAAACGATTCCTTTGTTTTCATTATAATTTTTTTATATCTCTTTAGCGTAAATAAATATTATTGTTTTATATATATATATCATATATCGTCGTTTGTGTCTCTCCTTCGACCCGGACCCCGTGTGCACTTATCCATGAGACCTCCTATGACCGCTCGGACGATTAATTAACTAAATACGTAAATAATTAAAATAACGCGACCGTTAATAAACGCGCTCGCCGACATTCTGACAAATTCGGCTATATTTTAATGCTGGAGACCACTATAAACTCTACCCTGGTGTCAGGAACCTGACCGCTGACGTTTGATTTGAATATCGACAACAGCGACACCTCGTGGCATCTTCAATTATTGTTTTATATATATATATCATATATCGTCGTTTGTGTCTCTCCTTCGACCCGGACCCCGTGTGCACTTATCCATGAGACCTCCTATGACCGCTCGGACGATTAATTAACTAAATACGTAAATAATTAAAATAACGCGACCGTTAATAAACGCGCTCGCCGACATTCTGACAAATTCGGCTATATTTTAATGCTGGAGACCACTATAAACTCTACCCTGGTGTCAGGAACCTGACCGCTGACGTTTGATTCGAATATCGACGACAGCGACACCTCGCGGCATCCTCACATTATCACAAATGGCATTAAAAGTATAAGTAATGAAATTTTCTTTCCCACGAAATATAATCTCATCGTTAGATTGTGAAACTTCATCATACATTTTTTTTTTTCGTTTTTTCACTCTTTTCTTCTCATCTTTAAATTTTGTTTCATCTGTTAATAAATTCGCTTCTTCATTTAAAGAAACAAAACTATTTCTTATATCTAAAATAAAACCAACTGAAGACTTGTAACAAATTATTAGCTAATAGTAAAATAATGCTCCTAGTTAATCCGTACAAAATCCCGATAAAATAAATACATATCTAACCTAAACTGCAGAGAGTGCTAATATGAGATATATGTAAGAATATTTTTTTAATTTTTTTTTCATAAATTTTCATTCATTATGTTTGATGAAACCCCAAGTAGTAGTAGTAGAAAAGGGAGGCACCTACCCAGCCCAAGCACTGCAACCAACAGTGGTCTATTGTGCACCCGCAATCAAATCATCCCAGAAGAAGTCCCGTCTTTAAAACAAACGACAGTATTTTCCTCAACGGGACAATATCCAGATCCTCCAGAACAAGAAAATACATGCCCAAGAAATCACGCTAAGCCACGAAAGGGCCACACATTCACACAAAATGTAAAGAGGAGTTTCCTCCTCATATTGACATCTTCTACAAATGGGGCTATCAAGCCCAATCAAGTGGAGATGTCTTAGATGACAGTGCCCTGTAAGAAGCCCTGTAGCAATCCTAACTTCAAGTTTGTTCAGTGAAAACAACTACTTAGTTTGCTGAGCAGAGCAACCAAACTGAGAGCTTTGCCTGCATAAGACCAGAGATAAACCTCCAGGAAATGAGATATAGGACTGCCAAACAGTCCTTGATGACCCACCCAAAAGCATCAGAACCAATATCCAGGGCAGGCTCAGGTCCAAAAAAGGGGCAACAAGCCCCTTCCTTGGCAAAAACCCCAATGTTTGTTTGTTTTTTTTTTATGAAAGTTTAACTGATCCTATGAACAAAATAAGAATGAAGAAATTTGGACCATATTTTCAAAAAAAACTATAAAAACTGAAGCATTATCGTAATTTTTGCTCAATGAAGTGGTCATATAATTATTTAAAAAATTATATAAATTCTATGAAATACATGTATCTCTCCTATAACATTGCTTCTTACAACATGGTTTCACTCTAACATGATTTGAAAATTGTGGAAACACTCATATACCACAGTACTTCTACAACACGTTTCTTACTTAGCATATTTATAAAATTACATTAACTTCCTACAACACAAAACATTTTCATTAATTTTTGTAAATCCATACTAGGGTACAACACAAAACATTTTCATTAATTTTTGTAAATCCATATTAGGGACCCACAATACACACACAAAATGCAATCATTGAGAAATACTTTGCTAAATTAGTTTATAAATGCAATTTTGCTAGTTTGGCATGAGAGAAATGAAATGCAATCTATTTTTGATTTTGATTTGAAATTGAATTAATTGGTGACCATTGAGTATTTTGTGTTCCCAATGTTCAATTCTTGGATAAAAAATAAGTTTAATTCTTCAAGAGAGAAACGTGAAAGAGAAGAAAAACTTTTTAAAAGTTTCAAATCACCGAGCAGGGAAAGTAATATGCTTACAATCAATCACAACACTTTTATTAAATACAGCACTTTCATCTCTACCAAGCCCTCCTCAGTATTTACAAACACTGTACAGTTAATTCTGTAAAGTGTTTGTAACAAAATCTGTACAGTTAATACTGTACAGATTTTAGTTCTAAATTCTAATATGTTTTAAAAATCATAAATTTATAATAAATTCTAAATTTTATGATTTTTAAAACATATTTAAAAATCATAAAAATTCGAAGTATGTTCTTTTAGCATATCATTAAAGATCTTATAGTCTTAATTAACCCTTTAGTATCAATTATATACTAATATTATTATTAAAACCCATGAAAATAATACACTTTCCACTGCTGGTATCATCTCAATTTCTGCAGCTTTTTTTTTAACCTTTTATAACTGTTTCCTCTTTATGACAGAATTCCCAGGCTAAGCTTATCTTTTCTGGTTCATTGTAATTAATAACATTCTTCAATTGTAATGTAATACTAAAAATCTGGAGAGGTATACAAAATAAAAAGGAAGCATTAATAACAACCAAGATGAAGATGAAATGAATTGTAAAGAGTTGAAGAGCCCCTATACTGTTAAGACAAATCCATTTATTCTAAAATATAAAGACAGCAATAGAGAAGGTAGCAGGAAGAAAGCTTGTTTTCTCGAGGAGGAATACTGTTGTTAACATCACAAGAAATGACAAAGGAGGAACCCCTTAGACATGCCAGGTATATATGAAATAAAAATCGACAATAAAGATACTAACAGAGAAGAGATCTACATAGGATCTACGGCAAGATCGATAAACAGAAGGCTCCAAGAACACAAGGTGGATCAAGTGAAGGAGAAAGGCACTACAGTGTTGGCACAGAGACTTATGTTGTATGAAGCTACACCTAGATGGGAGGAAACAAAAGCGGTATTATAGCAGACCCGGAGAAGCTTAAGATAGCAGAGGCAATAGAAATATTCACCAAGAAAACCACAGGTTATTAATTACAATGAACCAGAAAAGATAAGCTTAGCCTGGGAATTCTGTCATAAAGAGGAAACAGTTATAAAAGGTTAAAAAAAAAAAAGGGCTGCAGATATTGAGATGATACCAGCAGCAGAAAGCATATTATTTTCATGGGTTTTAATAATAATATTAGTATATAATTGATACTAAAGGGTTAAGACTATAAGATCTTAATGATATGTTAAAAGAACGTGCTTCGAATTTTTATGATTTTTAAATGTGTTTTAGAACTTTAGAATTTAGAACAAAATCTGTATAGTATTAACTGTTTGTTTAGCTATTCATTTATAAATACTGAGGAGGGCTTGGTAGAGCCGAAAGTGCTGTATTCAATAAAAGTGCTGTGATTGTTTGTGAGCGTATTACTTTCCTTGCTCAGTGAGCTGAAACTTTTAAATTTAGAAATGAAGCAGTATAATAATGTGATGGATACTAAGAAAAACTTTTTTATTCATAAAATTTTTTAGATATATGTTAAGAAACAATTGTTTTCTAGTGGGTTGTAGCAAGTTAGACTACAGGTTTTGTAAAGAGAGAAGATATATCAACTTTAAATGCATAAAAAAGTTTAGAAAGTGAAGTTGATATTGTTAAAAAATGTTCTCGTTTTAATGAAACAGTGGTAAGGAAGATATAATTATTATATGAATGTTATATAGGCTGTATATTTTTTTTCTTTTTGTTTTACATATATTATTTTTTAAGGTTTTATGTATATATATTTTTTTTCTTTATGTTTCATGTTATTAATATTCTTAATAAACATTAAGTTTCTTTTGTGGAACTAAAGAAAGTTATTTGTTTTGAATTGGTTTTAGAATGTAACTCTTCTTTTTGTATTGGCTCCAGGTCTCGTATAACACTATTTCACACAACATGATGTTTTTCAGGAACTTATATACTGTGTTATGGAAAGGATACCTGTAGTGTCATTTTTATTAATACCTGATATTTATTATCTTGTATTTATATCATTTATATAACTTTTAGCAATATTTTTTTTTATAAATTTTTTAATTTATATCAAAAACTCCTAACATATACAAAAAGCATCTCATTTCATACATAAACAGCTATAATATTCTTTATGTTGCTTTGATTGGACCACAGATGTTTATTGTAGCAACTCACTCAATACCACACATGGAGGAATAAATAGGTTTGTCTGCAATTTCCCCAGAAGTGAAATGGCTGAGTAAAGCAATAAAAATACCTTGCCTATTTAAATGTAGATGACTGTTTGTTTCATTTTTTTGTCTAAATAGCAATAAAAATGAAACAAAAAAATTAATGATAAATAAATACATAATGTTTAATTTAACAGAATTAACAAATATTTTCCTATTACCTACAATATAATAGAGGCAATATTGCAGGAATTTGAGTATTTTATAGATCATTAAAGAAAATTTCAATTTTACTTAAAATTTCAAAAATCAAATTTATCTCACAACCAGAATAATGTCAATATAATAAACTGGAAAATTGATCAGAACAATTAATAAATTTCTAACTCTACTAAGAGAATCCATTCAAGACACCTTTTGTAAAAGCCTATTTATAAAAAATATTTTTCATCAAATTTAAAATTTAAATCATCACCACTATCAGAAGCTAGAATTTTTAATTAATAAATCAAAAAAAAAAGAACAGATAAACAGTAGTGTAATTAAATAAGTTGTGATTAAATTTTAATTTTATATTTTTTAATGGTTTATTTTTAAAAGCATTCTGGAAGGAGGAAGACAATTACACATCCATTGCAGGTGCACACTAGCAGTTCATTGACTGTACATTGTATAAGTCAGTGGTGAGCAAACTTTTCTGACCGCTGGCCACAAGGACTTCTGTAAGCAGGCTGAATGTAAAAAAAACGTTTGTACTTTCTGATATTTGAGGTATTCATAGTAGAGAAAAATACTGCAATCATGCCAAAAACCAACATTCCATTTTCAGGCTCACTCCCTATTACTATCATTGCCTCGAAATCCATTGCCCCAATAGGTTATATATTCAAAAATATCAGAAAGTCAAGTGGGGGCGCACATCTGATTTTTTTAAAGGGGATTTTAGTGTAAAAAATCTAAATTTAATTAAATAATTATGTTGCTTGTTTATGTAATTTAACATTTTTGTAGTAAAATTTTAAATGTTACACTTGTGGATGGATTGCAGGCCGCACAAATTTTATGCCTGCGCATGATGCAGGCAGCATGCGGCCCACAAGCCGTAGTTTGCCCATCACTGGTATAAGTGATGATGAATGTTTGAAAAATCATAAAAACTTTTTTAGATCTGACTAATTGACTACATATATAGTGCTAATTACACTAACTTAATAAATAAAAACTAGATTAAAATTTATAATTTTGAAAAAATGATATTTTCTTCATTATATGTATTGAAAAAAATTAACTTATATAGATAAATATATATCATATCATAGTGATTATCCCTATGTTAGGTGGAAATTGTTATATTTTTTTATTTGTTACATAGCAATTAAATCACACTTAATAAGAGAATTGTAATTTTGATTAATTGCTACAAAGTTTTTAAGCTACTTTTAAAACAGAATATTTTTCATGCATTTAAAAATTTTGTATCAGTATATAGTAAATAGATTAGCATATTAAGCATGTGCTGATCTATTTACTATATTTTGATTACTTAGTCATAAAAGCAGTTAAAAATAAACTTCTATATTTTGTATCAATTTTAATATGAAAATTTTGGATACATTCAAAAGATTTTTATGAAATATTTTAATTTTAGAAATTTAAAAATAGCATTGGTATTAAAAGTAGTGCAGTCAAAACTATATTTTATGTAAGGAATGGATTTCTAAAGATTTTACAGTTTAAAACTTGCATAATTCAAATATTTTTTCATAGGAATAAATGCAAAAGGAGGAATTGTATTCCAGGTTCACAGAAATCTGTAATTATTATAGAATGTTTTTTCTTTTAAATGTATTTTTTAAATCCATTAAATGAAAAATTTATGATCCTAAACAAGCCAAATTTTACCTGTAGTAAATTATTTTAGAAATAAACTGTTATTTTAATAATTTATTATGCTACAGTGCCACCACTTATTGGATCTAATAATAATTTTAATTTGGGCTAAGGTGGCACCATCTCTTATTTAATGACTGAATTATGATTTTTACTATATTCCAATTTTTGAAACTAAATTTTTTAAAAATTATATAACAACAAAATTAATGCAATTTTTAACTAATTTAATTTTTTTAAATAATTTGCATTATTTTAAATTTTGTATATAAAATGAAAGTTTATTAATATTAATGAAATAAATACATACATTATATTTTTATTAATATTTTAATTTTATACTATTCACATAAAATATAACCATACTGTATTTGCCTTATCTGCATTGTTAACTTTATGTATTTTATTAACATTTTCAATAATTAAAAACATTTGTCAATTTATTAAATGTTTAAATCTAGAAATTTAATTATTATTATTTTGTTTATTTTTCATACTTATATATATCTATTAATTTTTATAATCATTCTTATACATTACTTTTGTATTATATTTGTAAACATTGATTTAACAAGTGATATGTTTAATATTATTTTACTTAAATAAATAAATATAAAATTTCATCTTTGTTTCTTATAATTATTTCATTTTATAGATATCAGAAACTGAAATATATTTTCAAGATTATGAATTAAGATTTTTTTCAAAACCATATTTTTTGAGGTAGGATTTTATGATGATTTTAATTTTGAATAAACTGTGTGATATATTTCACAGCTACATATCTAATATCATTTCATATGCTAGTAATTACAAATATATATATAAATGTGACAATTTATGTAATATTAATTTACAAACAATTAATAATTGATGAACAAACTCATAAAAAAAATGTTAGATGCACCAGATAAAGAAGTTCCAGAGTGGAATCTAGAATCTGATGATATGCACATATGAGTGCATTAGCAAACAGAATAGCCAAATGAAATTTGTGAGCATACTTTAAGCATAAATAAATATAAGTCCATAAGCAGAATTACTTTTGCAAAAAAGTAAGTTGTTTAATGAATTTTTCATTGATATTTTATAAAAATTAATCAAAGATAAAAATATTTATGCAACTTATATTTCTGAAACCAATGTCAAAACTGCATAAGTTGGGAACCTACTATGTATCCAAAGGAACAGGCTATATGATAAATGCAATTTAATTTGATATAGTTTTATATAATAAATTCTCTGCAGATATAAAATACAATATTTGCAGATTTTTATATATATATATAAAAGGATTAAATCTTGAATGAAAGTAACTTGCATTTTTAAATTTTTTATTTTGTAAGATGATGATTGAATAATTTTTAAATATTTATTTTTAGGTTAAATTTTCCTGGAAAAGTAATTGAAAATGGGAAAGAATCAGCACAATATGATAGTGATAAAGGTTAGAAAGAAAAATTAATATGCTTTTATTTATGAAATATTAATTTTATTTTCGGATAAATTTTACAAGAGCAAATAATACATTTTAAAGTGTTACTGTTTTATTCATATTTGCTTTGAATTAAAAAAAAATATTGAGCAAAAACCAAGTATAGTTTTTATTAATATTTTTTATTATTATTCTTTTAGGATCTTTTACAATACATATTCCAAAAATGAATCCAGGAGAATATTTTGAAGGATTAAATTTATTAACACGATTACTTGCTCCAACAAAGCACATTTCAACTGGTCCCTTAATAGAAGTTTTAAGTAAGTTTTTGAATAAATGTAATTTTTTTATTATTATTACTAACGAAAAAATTAATAAAAAAGCCACTTTCTTTCAGTACAGTAAATAACAGGCCAGGGTTAAAATCAGTACACCCCAGGCTTAAAATCATAATTTATTAAATAGCATTAGTGTTTATTTGAAGAGACTTAATTGTAGGTGATAATGTAAAGAATTCAGAATAAAGGGCTACTCAAAAAATAAAGTTCCTAATATTTGCTTTTGGTAATATGCCATAGATCAAACAGAGTCTGCAGAAGAAACTGTTCACACTGCCCTAGTCTGTGTTGTATTGAAATCAACAGTGGCAGCCACTACAAAACAGTGAGTATTAGTAATTATGAAATAGTGAATCCCTTTCTGCTAAACTTATTCTAGAACAAATTACAGGTCAAAGGCCAGTAACATTCGATAAATCATCAAAGTCAAAGGAACTTATATTAATTTAAGCTAAATTCAGAATAACAAGTTTAAAAATTAAATATATACTATATAATAATAAAATAAATTTAAATAAAAAATTAATATTCTATACAGACTTGTTATTGCTCTTTGATGCATGCAAGTTTTCATATACTTTTCAATAAATGCACCCTTTAACTATGTTATTAAGATAAGATTTTCTAGATTGATTATATTATTAACATTGGAAAGAAAATGTTATTATTTAGTATATAGAACTGTAAAAACCAAATAAATTTGCTTATCCTGCTTAGACTTATAAGGATTACATAATTTTAATATACTAGATTAAATAATTGTATAAAGCAGCAGTTCCCAACCTGTGGTATGCGTACCCCTAGAAGTATGCAGCAGAGAGGTTGGGTGTACATGAAAATAATATTGGTAATGGTGGAAAACACCAAAAAAGGAGTTAAGATAAAAAAAAACAAAATCAAATATAGAATTTTATTTTATAAAGAGGAACTTATGTGAAAGTTGTTACTAAACTTGCCCATCACTAGTCATATTGCACAGTTACATATGTGTTCTTCCCCTCTTTATCACAACTGTCACTTTGAAAGTGGTTCATCATTTTAGTGTTTGATTGAGCTGCCAGATTGGCTGCGTGAAAACGCTTTGGCTTTCCACTCCTGAGGCCTTGGATTTGAGTCTCGAGTCCCATCCCTTGAAAATATTTATCATGGGTTCTGGGCTCAGTTCATTGATCCCTGTCCTCCACAATTTGACTTCTCCACAGGAGTAGCAGCATGTGGAAGAGTGCGAGAGGGGAAGTAATGAAAAGAAGTTGTCTTGCATATCCTAATCAAAGAGTACACAAGAGAAAAACATTGGGAAATACTGGTATAAAGCAAAGCTTTTCTCCAAAAGATAAATAGTTAAAATTAAAAAAATCATTTCATATTGAGTTTTTTAAATAACTTATAAGGTAGTGATGTTTTTTAGTGAGAGATCAGCATTTCATAAAAAAAGTTAATAATTAAAGTTTTGTAAATTTACAAAATATTTTTATACTAAATTATCATCTTATAATTTAAATACAACTGACATTAATAAAAACTTAAAAACTGTTTTATTATTTTTTAAATAATATATTTTTCTTATATTAATGTGCTCATTCAGTTATCTAAAAATAATTATTTTTTATTTTCTTTTATAATAATTTGCAAATTTTCTACCAGAAAGCATGGTAAAATGATCCCACAGACTGACATAATAGTTTAATCTGAAACATTTTTTCACTGATATTTTTACAATGTTTGTGTGATCTTTGATATTTTTAATTAGTGATGTAGTGATGAAATGATTTGGGTCATTTCGATACCAGATTTAACCTTCAGTAATTTCCATGCACAGTTTGATTTTTTTTTTATATCAACTGTATATTTTAGTTTTGATTTCTACATTTAATTTTGCTTTATGAATAACTAGTTAGCCATTGGCCACTACATATCCAAATACATCAAAAAAATAAACTTTTTTCTTAGCTGTCAAATTTGAGATTTTGCTGTTGAATCCTTGTATCACAACCATACTTGTCATCTATAATAAAAACAAAAATACGATAAAGAAAGCACGAGCACTGGCTCCAAATGACTTACAGACTTAAGACTATTTTGATCCCTGGTGGACTAAAGTAGGTAAATAAAAATAATTATAATTTCTAAAATGAATGAAATATTATTTAAATGCAACCATGAATGTAATGTTTATGTAGCCTCAGCTTGCCAAATGCAAATTGAACCCTTGGGTACTGGAACAGCCAACATTTTTTGATCAAAAAAGCCAGAAAGAAGTGTACAAACATAAATAGGAAGCATTTAAAACAAAATTTATAATGAGATTAGGATTTAGTTTTCTAAAAGATGTGATTAAAGATTTGAACTGAGAGAAAACAGTAATAGCAGCATTTCCAGTCTCAGGAGTTCCAGTCCAGTTTGTACATGTGCAGAAACAAGAACTTTACACACTTATTCCTTCATTATGTATGATATTTCTGTGGAGACTAGAAACAATGGGAAATTTTAATTTAAAATTTTTAGCAAACAAACAATTATTAACCTGTTAAGTGCCAAATGGTGTTAAACGTCAGTGGTCACGTTGTGCTAACCGTGTTCTGGAGTTAAGCCTAACAATGTTGAGAAATTTATAAATCATGGTATCACGCTTATTTTTTGTTGAAGAAATCTGAAATTTTTACAGTTTATACCTTCCTTTTTATCAAAATAATGTTTTAATTATTTATTCATTTAAAGAATATTCGTTGGATTTTTTAAACCAAATTTTATTCTATATTTTTTTTTGCGATTTTTTTTTACCTCCACCCAAATTATTACAGCTGTTTGATAGCAGTTTCCATCCTGAATAAAATAAGTCATGAATGATGTATTTCCGTCCATAATTTGATGAAATTTTATTAAAATTTAGTAAATTAGTAACGCATCCTAGTTTCCTTAGCAAATTTTCACTGTGAATTCTCTTCTAAAAAATGCTTAAATTTATATTAGTTGTCATTTTTGATCAATTATTTACATTAATTTATATATTTATTCAGCATTTCAATAGTTTTGTGTTTTATTATGCAAAATTTTAAAAGAGGTGTCCAACTTTTTTTTCAAAAAGTTGGACACCTCTCTATGTTGAATAACTTTTCCTGGAACTGGACAAAAACCTATATTTTACTATATGTCCAAACCTCTATATCCTGGATCACCTATCTATCTTGTATCTTGAACAACTGTTTATAATAAGATGGACACTTTTTGCTCTTGTATCTTGAACAATTGTTTGTAATAAGATGGACACTTTTTGATTTTTGGTTGAAATAAAATCTTAAATTTTATTTAGGTTTAAAAGATTAACCAAAGGAATTTATGAAAGAGAAACTTAAACATTGATTAGTCATGCTTTGAGATGGTTGTTGATGACTTATAAATCCATGGTTTACTTATTACTGTAAATACAAATACTGAGCATTGAGAAAAATCAAACCAAAAACTAGCCAAATTATAGCCAAAATATTTTATTGCAATAAAATTAAAACTATTTGGGCTATAATTGGCTAGTTTTGGTTTGGTTTATATTTTATTTTTTTTTCTTTGAGAATTGTGTGCTGTTTCTTTTTTATTGCTGTGATTAAGCTTTCCTTAGAGATGTTAAAAGCATTAAAAGAAAATTAAATAAACTGACATTAGACCAAAAGAAACAAGTTGTTGATCATTTATTATTTTGGATGCAGTGAGATGGATTTATGTTGCATGACAAGAAGTTTCACAATTAATTATTCAGAAATTTTTTAAAAAAGCTGGGTTCCTTATAGATTTCACTGAGGAAGGAATGCAAGAGGTCAATAACTTTGACCTAGGAGAAGAACTGAATGCTTTTCCTGAGAACTATCAACTGAAGATTTTACAAATTTTAACAGCCATCTTGTCCATCATGAATATGAAAATTGTCACAGCCAATGATTTAATTGAAAAGATTATATCCAGCTCAATTCATATAGAGACTTTGTTGGAAGAAGAACCAAATGATCATGAAACAGTTTTGGAATATTTAGAGCAGAGGTGGCCAACTTGTTTATCATTAAGATCGACTTTATATGTTAACAATGAGTTCGCGATCTACCTTTGAAATTCTTTGTTTGATGTGAGAGTAGAGATAAGAGCCAAACGAGATATCTGGTGATGTTTTTTTTTCTTTTACTTTACTCATAAATCTCAAACACAATAATTCACTTCAATTCATAGGTGCCATGTTGACATCGTCAGTGAATTTAGAATTTTGTCCAAATGCTCCGCTGCTACTGCTGTTACTGTTTTGGGCATACTCAGCAATAAAGCGCAAAAGTTTGGCTTTAGTTGTCTAGAGAAGGCACTATGCAGTAAGAGAGTCATCTGATAACTTACGAAGATCAACTACAAATTGTCCCGCGATCGACCTGTTGGCCACCCCTGATTTAGAGGAATGTGAATGATAAGCATTTTCTAATAATGAACCAGCGATTGTTGAAACTCTATTTGGTATAAGAAAAAACCGATAAGCATTTTCTAATAATGAACCAGAGATTATTGAAACTCTATTTAGTATAAGAAAAATAATATTGAAAATGTGTGGATGAAGTGTAAATTAAATATAAAAAAGGCAAATCTATTACAGACTTCTTTTCAAATAAATAGTTCTTATGTTGAAAGCACTGACAGACTGCAATGTGTATTTGACATTTTTGAATTTCATTTAAAATAATAATAGTTTCCAACCGCTCTTCCGATCTTTTCATTTAAAATAATAAAATGTTTCCAATTTGAATTGACTAAAAGGCTTGAGACAAGGTTTCCAATTTGATTTGAATAAAGTTTTGCACTGACATGAAAATTTTATGTTAGTATGTTTAGAAAAAATTTTGATTTTATGAATCTCTCTATGTTGGCGTATGTTTAGAAAAAATTTTGATTTTATGAATCTCTCTATGTTGGACATCTTTTAGAAAAAATTTTGATTTTATGAATCTCTCTATGTTGGACACCTCTAACTGAATAAAGGTTTGCATTGATACAAAAATTTATTGTTTAATATGTTTAGAAAAAATTTGATTTTATGAATCTCTCTATGTTGGACACCTCTCTAAGTTGAACACATTTTGAAGGAACCAATTGTGTCCAACATAGAGAAGTTTCATTGTAATTCTAAAAAAACTTTTCAAAATTTATATATTAGTGCAAAATAATTTTTAAAACAACCGTTGATGTATTATCACATTCCAGGCCATTGCCGTGTTATCACAGTAAAAGCACACCCTCACATGGCGTGCCTTGCTGGGATATATGGCAAAGGCACTCAAGTGGTTAAATATCTACTTTTCCAAAAATTTCATCTTAAAAATTATTTTGAAATATTCACTGCTTTAATTTAATAATATATTTTACAAATTCATATGGGAAAATAATCTTCACTTCTCAAGGCTAAAAAGAATATTTTTAATTCATATTTTGTTAATAAAGATTTAAATTTTTTTTCTAAAAATCAAATGATTTTATCATTTGTTTTTATGTAATTTAATGTTATGCTGTTCTTTATGTATCAATGCATTATGGATATTTTTATAATTAAAACTTTAATTATGCTAAAAATTCATATAAAAACATATGAAAAATTTTAGGAAACTTGAATGTGCCATTTGCCATTTCATATTTTTATTGTTGAAGAGAGTGTGAATCTTTAATTCTTTTAGTACAGTGGGTGATCGGTTAACAAACATAATCCATTCTAAGATAATGTTCGTTATTCGAATTGTTCATTAACCAATCATCAATTTACCATATGTTTTTATAGGAATTTGATTAATTCATTCTGGAGACCCAAAAAAAATAAATAAAATAATTATATAATTTCTTACTATGTTTATTTACATGTAATAACAATAATATATACACATATAGTCTTGCATTTTAATCTATTATGTTTATTTTCCATTAAAGAATCTGTCCAATATCATTGCTTTTCTCTCTCCTTCAGGATTTTTTGGAAGTGGATTAATAGCATTGTCATGTGCTTTTCTCTCTCCTTCAGGATTTTTCGGAAGTGATTAATAGCATCGCGCTTTTCTCTCTCCTTCAGGATTTTTCGGAAGTGATTAATAGCATTGTAGTGATTTTCTCTCTCCTTCAGGATTTTTCGGAAGTGATTAATAGCACTGTCGGGATAGTTTCTCTCTTCTTCAGGATTTTTTGGAAGTGATTAATAGCATTGTCGTCTCTCTCATTTATATGTTTATTTTCCAATAAAGAATTTGTCCAATATCGATTGCTTTTCTCTCCAATCTATTCAATATCGATTGCTTTTCTCTATGCAATATCGCTGCTGCTCTTCTTCAGGATTTTTTGGAAATGATTAATAGCATTGTCGTGGTAGAGATCCCAAGCCTATTGACCTCATCCTGATATGGGTGCATTCTAAGACTAAAATATTGTAAAATCTCTCTCTTACCTCCTTTAATAAATCTTTAATTTGTTTTAAAGTTATCTCAGAGTTTATTTTAATCTGGAAAAACCACTGTTTTTCCGTCTTTACCCGTAAGTCTTTGAACGTGCAAGGTGTAAACCTGCAGTTCTGACAGTCTGCTGGACCACAATTTGTTCTGTGAGGTGTTTGTCATACAAATATGTGTTCATTGTCTGAACATAAAAATCTTTCGCAAAAGTGTTCGTTATCCGAACTGTTCATTAACCGATCATCCACTGTATTACAAAATAAAGTGTGTTAAATTAAATCAGTACTTTTAGGGGTCAAATAACAGCAGTATCCAAGTTACAAACAAAATTTACAGAGGAATTATGCTCATAACTCAAGGAGAACCTATACTATGTCAAAATATTACATTAAAAATAGTAATATTAAAGAAAAAGCACATAAGTTGTATGATAAACAGTTGCTTATCATCTTGTAGGATATGGATTCAATTCCAATGATTCATGATTGAATCATGATTAAATTGAAAAGATTATATCCAGCTCAATTCATATAGAAACTTTGTTGGAAAAAGAACCAAATGATCATGAAACAGTTTTGGAATATTTAGAGGAATGTGAATGATAAGCATTTTCTAATAATGAACCAGAGATAACCATTCATGATAGAATCATTTCTTTGATCTCACACCATCATTTCTTCAGAAGTGGTCCAGATCCAGTCCTAGAGCTCATTAATTGAAACTATCATAATAAGCCCATAAAATACATGTACATATGATAAATGATAAAATTAGGAGAAAAATGCTTATACTTTGTGTTATAGCTTTATATATTATGATCAATATATTTTTGTTTTTGTCAGGGAATCTGTATATAAATATGGACCTTCATATGTCAGATCTATTATGTAAGTCAGGGACTGCTTGTATTCAGTATTATAATTTTGTTGTTTTAACTATACAGTATTATTCATTTATTTTTTAATTTTACATTTTATTTATTATTGTTTAAATATATCATATTATATATTTTAAATACATTATAATTAATGAATAAATCATTTCTTTGAAATTTTAAAACGAGTTTTTTTTTATAGAAACTACTAAAATATTACCAGAGACCATTGATGAATTTTCTTGGGAAGTAGATCAGGTTCCATTTCAGAATGAAGATGATGTGACAATATCTTCTGTTAAATATGGTTTTGCAAATAGTTATAGTGGAATTTTAAATAGATTAAAAGTAAGTTGAATTTTAGTTGATTTAATTTTCAAGTAAACTGATATGTTATTGAAAATTTTCAATGAAACATTTCAAGCAATGAGAATTACTTAAAATTTTTATATAAGAGAGAGATTATTCTAGATGCCTTATCTGTTATTACAAATTTGTTTGTTTTTAAATCTTTAAATCTTTGTAGTAGATTTAAAGATTTAAAAACAAATACTGATATAGATATGAAAGAGTTTTTACCAGTACTTCTAGAAGTTTGAAATGCTATTTAAAGAAGCATTTGAATGATATCCACCATAGTATTGTACACTATTATGCAGCAATCCAGTAGACAAATAGTGATTTTCAGTTGAAACATTATGAACAAAGTTGATTATGAATGTTATGAAATGATATTTTTATTGAATTCAAATGCATTTATGTTATATTTTCTTTTTTTTGATGAAATATGTAATATCATATAATATATATATACAGTGCTCACTGCTTAATAAAATCTATGCATTCAAATCCTTAGGAACGGATTCAGATCAATGCAATGCAATTGAAAAATCGCTGGGTAATAAAATCAACATCGCCGCTTATAAAAATTATTCATTGCAGGTACAAAAACAAAAATCACTTTTCTAATCGAATTTTTAATTCAAAGTTCACCAGTTTTTTGGTATTCCAACTGCAGGTGTTCGATTAGTCCATGTGAATCACAGAAAACAGGAGAGTGTAAAACAATAAAAGCAGTGATAGGTGTTCGATTAGTCCATTTGAATCACAGAAAACGGGAGAGTGTAAATCAATAAAAGCAGTGATAATTAAATGGTAATTATCGGCAATAACATTTTCAAAAATCCGAGTGAAAATACTATTTTATTGCCGATAGTGTAACATTTAATAATCACTTTAAAAGCAGATGTTTTCAGTGCATTACTCAGTCGATGCGAGAGTAGTCATACAGTTAATATGTCTGACGATGAAGAGGCCACTGACTCAACACCGCCGCTAACTGCAGCTGATGCCCAACGAGTTTTAGACATTCTGCGTAGAACTTTGGAACAAAAAGATGGTGATACTGAAAGTTACAGTCAATTTTACAATTTTAAGAATACTATTGAAAGATTAATCATAGTAAATTCCAAGCAAACCAAAATCGAACATTTTTTCACTATCCAAAATTGATTTTTAAATTGTATCTGTACTACTACTTTATCTGTAAAATTAAACTAATTTAATTGCGTTACTATATCATATTTTATAAAGTCTCGTTTTAATTATGTTATCTGTGAACTGGATTTTGAAAAAAAGGTGCAAAATTTTAGATCGCCATTTTTTAAAATCAGCCGGTTAATAAAATCAAAATGATTCGGACAGAAGTGATTTTATAAAGCGGTGGGCATTGTATATATATATATATATTATATATTATATGATATTGCATGTTTTTGATGAATTAAATTTCTATAATTTTAATTTTATTAAATTAATCTTACTGATCAGAAGCATTGATAATTGCACAAATTTTATTAGAAATATTGGAGACTGCCTTATGTACTGTCGGTTGCAGAAAGATCCGAACATTAGCGGAAACTGTTGGGTTTTCCTACACTATGCAAAAACGGATCACGTAATTACTCCAGCAGTAGATTGGTGTAAGTAGAACGTGGTAGTGATCATGAAGGCAGTCGCTTAGCAATGGGGGTAGGAAGGTGCATTGAATGGGTTCGAATCCTGGAAAATATCAAAATTATAAACATGTATTTTTTCCCTCTCTCAAAACATATCTACAGTATATTGCATTACATGTACTTTAAATCATTGAGGAATATGTATAAGTATTTAAAATTTATAGTAAGAATTAAAATTTATTTTTCATAAAATTCTTTTTTACAAAATTGCATAAATTTTGTAAAGAATAATTGCATGTAGACATTGAATACTGTAGAGGTACAGTTGGTTGCAGAAAGATCCGAACATTAGCGGAAACGGTTGGGCTTTCCTACAATATGCAAAAACGGATCGCGTAATCACTCCAGCTGTAGATCGGTGTAAGTATAACGTGGTAGCGATCATGCAGGCAGTCACTTAGCAACAGGGATAGGAAGGTGCATTGAATGGGTTTTAAATTTATACGACAGGACACTATTTCATTGATTATCTTTTAGTTTTATGTTTTTATAAATACATTAGGTAACATAATAAATATTAATATAGCAAATTAGAAATATAAAATTACTGGGAATGACTGAATTAGCAAGCAATAATCTGCATACTCAGGTGCACTTTAATAAGTCGATTCAGAAAATAAGTTGTTGAAGTCCGAAAATTTTTCCCAGTAGTTTCTCAAATGGCGGTATCATGTCTTGTAAGTTAGCTACCGTTTTAAGTGCATATGAGAGGCCTCTTGTCAGTATATTTTCTAAGAATGGAGGAATGTTGATATCCCCTACTTAGAATTCTTAGAAAATATACTGACAAGAGGCCCCTCATATGACTAAGAATGGAGGAATGTTGATATCCCCTACTTAGAATTCTTAGAAAATATACTGACAAGAAATGCTGAAAAGGAAATTTTGCTGAAAAGGAATAAAAAGAAGCCTGCATTTAGGAGACCAGCTACGATCTTTAATTCACTGAAGAATGTTAAAGATAAATACGCTAAAAACGAAGGTACGGGTGTATATGAAATACCCTTAACAAATATGGATAACCAGCGAGAAGAAGTGTATATAGGAGCGACAGCCCGGAATCTAGGAGACAGACTTTGTGAACACAAAAGAGATGTGCAGAAAGGAATCTTAACAACAGCATTGGCGAAAAGAGCTTACGAGCAGAACATAGAAATCAATTGGCAGGATGCCAAAGTAGTCAAGCAAGTAAAGAGCGTGAAAGAATTATTCGTAGCAGAGTAATTACAGATTTTCGCAGAGAGCAGTAAGAGAAATGTTATTAACGAAAAGCAATTTATTCCGAAAGCATTGGAGTTTATACGCGCCATTTATTTTTTCAGTCTTAGGGGTACGCAGTCAAGAAAGTTTGGAGACCACTATTCTAGATGTCACCTAATAGTGGCTTACTATGCTGATCACTGAATCAACTAATGGTATCCTGTATATCCCACATCTCTCAGTATTAGGCCTAATTTCTTTGTCATTACAAATCTGTTGGTAAACTATGGCATTCCTTCTTTCAGAGACGTGCTAAGCATGATTAGTGCTTTACATACAAGCACCATAAGCAGTAATTCATTTATTCTAAGAAAAAGGAATGTTTTCGATCTATTACAGATCCTCTTCAGCTTTTTATCATTTAAAATTTCTAATTCGAATACACTTACATTCACCGTTCTAATAATTACCTCTAGAGTTACTTACTAGAGTTACTCTTACTAGAGTTTCTATTAGAGACTTACTAGACTAAGAACTCTTACTAGAGTTTGGATAGAAATAGCATGATTAGTGCACTATATTAATAATCTTGTGGAACATATGGTACTGCAGGATGAATAGGAAGAATTTGGTTGGAGTTTCCTGGTTGAGTGTAGTGACATCAGCAGAAACATAAAGTGTTGCACATTTTAAGATGCTTGGTGCAGATCTTATGGACCAGGCTATCAAATTTACTACCAAGATATTTGTGGGCCATGAATGCCTCCCTGAGAACCTTAAGTTCATTTCTCATGTTTGCTTCCTCGTACAAAGTTTATAAGTTCACCAAATGAATGTGGAGATGCTAGCATCTTTGTTTCTGGCCACATCATTGGAATGTTCGTGAATGAAGGTGAGCATGTTGCCGGGTTTTCTAAACATGGAAGTGGAGAATAAATTAGTCTTTTTTGTGATATACATGTCCAAAAATTGCATCCACTCTATCTAATTGTGTGAGCAATATGTTTAGCCCATATAAGTTGTTATTGCTACAGAAGACAAAGTTGCTGGCAACTTCTTTATTATCAACAATCATAAATATGCCATCAATGTAGCAGGCATAAAATTTGATGGAAAGGATGGCAGCTTCTTTACTTTTTCTAAGATTTCTGTTAGTTTGCCAGCCATAGGAGAACCTATAAGGGCACCTCTAGTTTATGTAAAAATATCTACTATTGTACCTATAATAGGCGTTTTTGCAACCTAGATGGGCAAGGTCATACAAGATTTTAAATTCCACTGACTTGGTAGGTGGATGACATAAACTTCTGAGACTGCAAGTTCCAATAGGAGGCTTGGATAGAGAGACTTAAAATTCAGCATGACTAGAATGTTGTTTGGATGTGGACTGATCCTTTCAAGTTTATGCTTAAATTTGAGCAAACTTTTAACTGAATGTGGATACCCAGCATTCTTGTCTTTAGTGAACAGGGCTAATGATTTCTCCAACTTTTAAGTTGTGGCAGTGTATTTTTTTATTGATAGGCCTGATCTCCAAAGAAGGCTTATGGCACTTAATATAATCAAATAATCTTGGAGTAGCATTATAAGTTTGCCCACACTGGCAGATGAAGGGCGGCACTTCCAGGTGGTTATATATTCTATAAACCTCTCTTCTAACATTACCTATGAGATCAGTATCCGACACAGTGCCCTTAGTAGTATTAGTATTCTGTGTGTAGTCTGTGATATTCCAATTTATGAATAAGAACAACATTTCTATTTTTGTCAGCTCTGGTTGCAATACTCTACTTCCTAGTCAGCCGTACATGTGCCTGTTCTATGCATTGCTTCATTCTTGAAGCCAACAGCTGGTCTAAGGTTGGACCAACTGTCAGTTTGAAATGCCTATTTATGAATGTTTAGTTTTTATTTTCTGCAATTAATGTTCATATTTTCAATTTTTTTTATAATTCATATTTAAAAACTTGCAAACACAGAAATTTGTAAACTGAGAACTAATTACCTATATATTACATAAGATGTTAGCAGGGTTGATCTTTGTAGATTTTGATCTTTCTAAAGAGCAATTATAATTAAATTCTGAAAATTTTATATTTGTTTTAAAATTTTATTGTGAAAAACCAAATCACTAATTTAATGTTGATTTCTGGTTAAAATATTTAAGTTTTGAATTTAGCAAAACACATATACATACAGCTCTATTGTTTTCTATCATTAATTAGCACTTAACAATTATGTTTAGAAGAAAAATATGAAAATTAATATAAGCCTCATATGATTTTAAATGCTAAGCCAAGTTGAAACTTGAGTCGAAGTTTATTTTACATAATTACAATTTGATAATAAATGTTTGTTTTGTTTTCTTAACTTTTATACTTACTTGCTAATTTTATTTAATTTATTAACTACCTATACTATAAAATAACCAAAGTGTTCCATAAAAATTTCAGGATTTCTGAAGTGTTTTGTCATAGAAAAAAATTGGGAAACACTGCTCTACTGTTATTATGTAGGAACGAAAGTTGTTGTGACCTCATCAATTGCTGTTTATGGGAAACCTGATCTTGGACATTTCAAGGAATTGACATATGACAGATCTAAGTGTTCGTTCTGAGGGATGTCTTTCTTGATAAAGTCGAATTGCAGCAGCAACATTCGCATTAGGAGCACCATAGCATATAACCATGGCAGTCAATTCATTAAAAGTGTGTACTCAGCTATTGTACTGTACATGTACATAGAATTTCGCATGTGTGAATGTGGTTTTATACCAATTGAACAGGAAGATAACACTGTTATGCACACCTCCAGAAATTTCCAGAACCAGATGTGGAAGGGCATGTGACATGATTTGTAGATAAAAATTTTTTCATTTCATTTTTGGGCAAAGCTATTCATTTGATTTTGAAGAAAGTTTTTTAAGTGATCAGAACTGAATGCTGAACAAGTTTGTAATTGAAAAATTTTCTCTATGTGTTGCAGTTTATGAGATAGGATTTGCCAGTGTCCTCATTTGCATAATCAGTTCATTTGAAGATCATCATCAGATAGTTCACCCATGGCTTCCTATTTGTTTACATTAACAGAATTTTAAGATCTATGATATTTATCAAGTTATTTGGAGGGATACAGGCTTTTCTTCCACTCTAGATATGCATGCACTTTATTTTTAAATATTAAATGCTTATTGTCTATAATTCTGATTTTTTGAATATTTTGTATATTATTTGGGAATCAGCTATCAAGAAGAATTAATTTCACAAATACTCCAGTTATTCAGAAGTCTACTGTATTTGAATTTTATTTTGTACAAACCTAAACACTAAGATAATATATATTTACTCTTCAATTTATGATCTTGTATTTATGATGGTGAAGTCATCCTGGCAACTAATATAAGGAATGGTGATGATTATTTCGACAGTCAATTGAAGGGGGAATGGGACCATTGGATAATCCATTGGGAATCTAGAGTCATCAAAAGGTTAAGAATTTATCTATAAGAAGATATGAGAATCCCCTGATCTATAAGAATTAAATAGAGAAATACAGTATTGTATTTATTTGCTGATTTAATAATTAAACTGTACAGTCATTTTTTTCAATTTCAAGTATCCAGACCGTGATGAGTTTTTTATAAAATGTATTTTGATTAAAACTAATTGTGGATTCCTGATAGATCCCAATAATATATGTGAATCTCTTTGAGATTGGATAGTATTGTATTTATATGATATACTGTATTGTTTTGAATGATAGTCATTCAGATAATTTTCATCCATCAATAATGGATATTGGATCATAACAATCTAAATGACTTCCGGACTTATGACTTCCGGAATCTAAATGACTTCCGGAAATGACTTATGACTAAATGATCATAACAATCTAAATGATTTCTTGCAATCTAAATAAAGCTAATTCAAAATTGGTTTGATTCTCTAAATGAGAACAATAACATAAACAAATTTTATTCAAATCAGATCAAGAAGCACAGCAGTGACTCTCAGCCAAATATAGTAGTTACTAAATGATTCTTATTACAGGATTGAATAAGGCCAAAATTCAACTCGCTGTAACTTTGGTCTAAGTTAATTATTTTGTACGTCGCTATATTTGACTATCTAGAGATTCTAGACCAGTGGTTCCCAACTTTTTTCTGGCCATACCCCACCTAAGCATATCTAAAATCCTTATGTCCCCTGTGACATATAATTTTTAATATTCAAAAAGTGAAGTTTTATTCACGTGGAGGAAGCTTAAAAGGTCATTAACTTGATCTAAATAAGCTTCCAAAGAACATGGTATCCATGAAAGAGAAAAATAAAAGAATGAAAGGACAGTTGAAGTACTGAGGAAGAAATCACTAGAAAATTGTTTAAAAAAATAATGATATGAAAACAGCAAATAAAGCTTCAAACCACCGTGTACATTCTGATTTTAATTTTTAAAATGTGTATGTCACAAATATATATTTATATACTGTATATGAGGTCCCTAGAACCATAAGAAATATAAATAATTCACCGGTGTGAAGTTGGCACCCCATTTTTGAATTTTTAAATTTTTTTCTTTTGCATTCGTTTACACCTCATTAGCACTATTGTTATTACAGTTTTAAGATCAAACTTCCGAGTTTTTACGATCGAAAGGCGGCCATCTTCGTCAACCCAAAGGCGGCTTCAAGTTTAGTGACGTCATGCCATCTCCATTTATCTCTCGAGGTGAGAGATAAATGGAGAGTGGTCGCATGGTCGGAACTGAGGTGGTCGCATGGTCGGAACTGAGTTGTAGTCATGGATAATCGTAGCTATGCGAAAACTATAAGCTTTTTATAAAAAATAGTCAATGCCAGATTAACCGTTATCAAATTGTATCTTATTGAATATTTTTTATATAAATAAAAATTAAATAGGCCATCATTAAGGCCGTGCATGTTACTAGAATATCATTATTCATGTGGGCCACTCGCACAAATATTGTGAATTTTCATGATTTTGTGAGCGAACATAAAGGAATGTAGCCGCGTCAATTAAACTGATTTACAAAAATAATTTGAATAAATAAAAATTTATTCCAAAATTAGTCTGCTTTTTCCAACGATCGTTGGTTTTTTTCTAATTAAGCTGCCATAGCGTACATGGGATACTGTAATAGTGATCATCTTTAGATCCCACCACAGGCTGGCCAACACCCATGATGGGATCAACTAGAAGTTTGAAGGATGGAGTTTAACGGGCCGGGCCAAGCCAAGCCCCCTTCTGAAGTCGGCCGGATTGGTCGCGTGGAAAAGCTTCGGCTTTCCACTCTGGAGGACCCGGGTTCGAGTCTCGGGTCCCACC
>AYEL01087467.1:0-57681 GCA_000484575.1 Olivierus martensii | reverse complement strand
TTTAATTTTAGTCCAGAACGGCTCCCTTAGTATTCTATTTGAGTGGAAAGGGGCAATCAAAATTTAGCCACCAAGCTTACCATACAAAGAAAAAAAAAAGACCCCTCCGCAGGGGTGGGCAGTCTGTGGAAGGGCTTTTTTCGCCCCGTCACTTAGTACTCTGAGTGGAAAGTAGCGTTAAAAAAAACCCTTCTGAAAAATTGGAAGTATGGGATTGAATCGAGCTATATAACAGGCCTACCACAGACTGTCAACTCGTGAAGAGATCAGCTGAATTGAAGAGGCTGGGGATCATCATGCCGGATCCGGATCTCCCTATATAAATTTTCCGTATGATGAACTCCGTATAACTTATAGGACCTCACTTCAATCCAGCCAACCGAACGGATTTTTAATGTATTGTGACATTGTAATTACGGCATGATAAGAAATTTTTAGAATCGTTAACATTGGCGAATTGGCCGCATGGAAACGTTCCGGTTAGATTCCTTTTATAGTTATGTCGCCGATATAATTAAAACGAACATGACGAATGTTAAAAATTTCAACATATAATAACAATAAGAGACTGCATTGTTGGATTATTTATAATAGAAGTCAATTGTTGATGGAATATTTAGATTTCTTGTCAAAGAAAAAAAATTCATCATGGAATTTGTGAAAAATACAGATTATGTTAGAAAGTTCTGGTAATTTAAAATATAGATTTTATTGTTCTGTCGACTTTATTGTAAGGGAAAACGATAGACGCGTATTGCATTTATAATGTAATTATATTCAGTTATTTCAGTTTAATCTTAAAGTTTAAGTAAATCCTTCATTAACAGTTTCTATAATTATTCTAAGAAATCAAAAGTTTTTGGGAATGGTGCAGTAATATTCCAAAATTTCAATTTTAGAAAGTATAATTACAACACAAATTTATAGAGAAGAGAAATATTTCAGCAAAATATGACGGGCCGACCGGATGACCACATGGTAAAAATTCACTTATCACATTTGGGTTCAAATCCAGTCCCCATAAGGCTCATAAAGATCTTAAGACATTGCCGAAGTGGGCTTCTGGTCCTGATCCACCATGAAGGTACTACAGGAGTCCTTCTGCGAGATGTAACTCTGCTTTAATCATTATCAAGCACGGCGGATATAATCTTCCCCTCTGCATAACATCTCTGTTGTCATACGATCGCGGACGATCGTAGAGGGCGAGATCTCTTTCCCGCTTCGTATCCCGATGCAGCCTACTTGCAGTCATTGACTGCCGCAGACCATCATGGGGACGATATCGACCGGCGCCTTGCCGTGGCCGAATATCGCTCAGGTCAACTCCAGGAGGTTTTGCGTTCTCCCTAAGGCAAATTTCCCCCAATCTGGGAACGAATCCCCGAGAGTCCGAGCCTGACCAATTCTCGGATGGGCACCGTTAAGGCTCAGTCATTCATCCCGTCAGCAAGGTACGCCACTTGGGATTTTGGGCCTTTTTAGGGGACTAGTACCTCACTCAGGACATGCGTCGGGCTGATTCTTAATCCCAGATCCGCAGGGACTGGGCGGTTGAGTGGAGAACTGCAGAGCATCTACCGGCGAGAAATGGGTGCGTCAGGCTCTACCGACCCTATAGAAATTTCTTCACTAGTGACAGTGTCGGGATAACCTGGTTTGGCCTAGGACCCGATCCCAGACCAAACCACGTTATCCCGACACAGCAGACTTCTCTATAGAAAGTCAAACGAGGCCCGAGACAATTTATCCGGCTAGAACTTCCCGCGGAGAAAGAAGAAGAAAAAGTAGATGTTCCGCGAAATATCCACAATCCGGCTGATCCCTCCGCAGGAGTAGGCAACCTGTGGAGGGGCTTGTTTCGCCCCGCTACATAGCCTACTCGAGTGCAGCTCATCTTTTTCGTTGAGCTGCTGGCGTCACACCGATGTATGCCCACGCCAATCCTATCAATATATTGTGGGGTTATCTTTGCCTGGATCAGACTAGGAGGAGCGATTTAGTTTTTCCCTATCACTATGAACATATCAGTTAGGCTAGTTTTGTTAAGCCGTCATATTGAATGAGGGATATTCTATATCTGGCGGTGGCCACTTATAGAGCCCATCACAGGCTGGTCAACATCCATGATGGGGTCAACCAGATGGTTGAAGGATGGGGTTGAATGGGCCGGACCGTCGGCCGGATTGGCCGCGTGGAAACGCTTCGGCTTTCCACTTTGGAGGACGGGCCGGATTGGCCGTGTGGAAACACTTCGGCTTTCCACTCTGGAGGACCTCCGGATTGGCCGCGTGGAAACGCTAATATTTATCATGGGGTCCGGGCCCGGCCCGTCGATCCCCGTCCTCCACATCAATGGGGTCCGGGCCCGGCCCGTCGATCCCCGTCCTCCACAATCCGGCTTCCCCTCCGCAGGGATGGGCAGCCTGTGGAAGGGCTTGTTTCGCCCCGCCTCCGCAGGGGTGGGCAGCCTGTGGAAGGGCTTGTTTCGCCCCGTCTCCGCAGGGGTGGGCAGCCTGTGGAAGGGCTTGTTTCGTCCCGTCACATAGTATTCTACTAGAATGGGGCCCGGCCCGTCGATCCCCGTCCTCCACCATCTGGCTGACCCCTCCGCAGGGGGGCGTCGATCCCCGTCCTCCACAATCCGGCTGACCCCTCCGCAGGGGTGTATCCTGTGGAAGGGCTTGTTTCGCCCCGTCACTTAGTATTTTCCCTGAATGGAAAGTGGCGTCATCTGTTAACAAAAAAAAATATTAGTATTCTCCCTGAATGGAAAGTGGCGTCATCTGTTAACAAAAATAGTATTCTCCCTGAATGGAAAGTGGCGTCATCTGTTAACAAAAAAATGGTAAATTTTGGCGCCGAATTGTAGCGAGTATTCTCCCTGAATGGAAAGTGGCGTCATCTGTTAATAAAAAAAAACTGTTATGCACGGACTCTGGCGGAATAGAAGTCTCCAGATTCTCCCTGAATGGAAAGTGGCGTCATCTGTTAACAAAAAAAAAATGGGCCGGGCCGGCCAGATTCGCCGCGTGGAAACACTTCGGCTTTCAAACTCTGGAGGACTCTGGTTCGAGTCTTGAGTCTCACCCTTAAAAATATTTATTATGGGGTCCGGGCTCGGCCCGTTGATCCCAATCGTCCACAATCCGGCTGACCCCTCCGCAGGGATGTGGACGAGCTTGTTTCATAGCCGCTACATAGTATTCTTCCAGAATGGAATGTGGCGTTATCTGTTGACAAAAAAAGAACATTGTTTTACTTTTCCGTCTATAAAAGAATATTTTCAGGAAAGATCGTCAAACCTCATTCTTTACCGTCGAATGAGGTCGACCATTGCGGGTGCTAATTAGCCCAGTCGCTTAGTAGCCGCTGGTTAGAAAGCGGCCAAAAACAGATAAGACATTCTGAAATTTGGTCAGCTTGTGTCAGGCCCTGTCTACTTAATAACCTAATAATGATTGTAAATTGCATATAATTTATAGGAGTTTTGTTTGATTAGGTTAGTTAAGACGCCGTATCTCATGATATTCTGTATTTGGTGGTGTCCACTTATAGATGGGGCAACACACATATCATGGGTGTTTCCCCATCAAAGACTGGCCAACACCCATGATGGGGTCAACCGGATGGTTGAAGAATGAGGTTCAACGGGTAGGGCCCGGACCCTTCCTGAAAAACTGGAGGTGTGGGACCCGGATATGAACCAGGATCCTCCAGGGTGGTAAGCCACAGCTTTACCACGCGGCCATCCGGCCGACCTATAGGAGTTTTGTACATGTTTTGATGAGACCCTAGGATAATTGCTGTTACTAGAAAATACCATTGATAGCTCTTTCTTAGAATGGTTTTTCAAAAGATTTTATTTTTCCACCTTAGTTTGATATACTTAATACAGAAAAAGTTTTTTAGTTAATCTTTTAAATTTTTTATAATTGAAAAGTCTGACTTTGTAAGTTTTTGCATTAGTAAATATATTGTGGTTAAATTAACCTGAACATAACTGGTAACGACATAATATACATTACAATAAAATCATACAAAGTCACCTGTCTTCTTTCAGCAGTTCGTTTTTTTTTTTAATTTACTAATTTTGTATTAAATCTGAATAATTATCTAATATAATAAATGTTTCAAACAAGGAAAATGTCAAATAACGATTGATACAAAAGCAATACTAATACATTAATTCATTACAATAAGTAGTAATAGGAAGTAAGGTATTATATAAAACAAATGGTAAGATTCTAGTTGAGCCATAGCACGCGGATATATGAGAAGCGACCGTCGACTCGAAATTATATTCTTACTTTTTGATTATATGATAGATTCTAATAAAAACATCTTGATAGCCCAGATAGTTTTGGAGTGAATCTTTAATACAACGGAATTGTCAATTCGTATTTTATACATCAATCGATGGACTGCGAATCTTCAATTCTCTAATGTATAGATTCGCGTGCTATGGCTCAACTAGAATCCTACCAAACAAATTCAATTATATGATTATTTACGTACTTTCAATCTCACATCATTCGGTAGTTTTAGGTAGAATTTCTCTCAGAATCAGACGCCCTTCTTCCTTCTTTAGCTGTCACGTAACTCATCCAAAATCAACAGAACCTTTTTCCATCGCCCAAAAGTCGCCAATAAACAAGCTCCTTGCCAGTAAATAATTCTGAGTTATCATTTTAATTTTTAATATTAAATATATTATTTTAATGTATCCGACAAGAAAATGATAAAATATTATTATTATAAAAATATATCATAAATTATTTATTGAAGTAAAACTCACAAATTTCCAATATTTTGTATTTATAATCTTTTTATATTAAATTATTGTTATTTAACAATATCATAACAGATATCTCATATTGATGTTTAGCATACTCAGAGCCCGATTTGTATTTTGGGGGCCCTAGGACGAGCAAGGCTTTGAGGCCCCTAAAAATTCAAATCAGCTACCTCTAATTTTAAAGGCTCCTTAAAACTTATAAGGAACCTTTAAAATTTTACTTTTTATCTAGCACTTTAATAAAAACCCATTTTTTTCTTATTAAAAGTTGAAAACTGATTGATAATTTTGGGGCCCCTAGAATCGCGGGGCCCTAGGACGCAGCCTAGTCGGCCTATTGGTAAATCCGGCCCTGAGCCTACTTTCCGAAGGAAATGGAGGCTTATAAGATCGGAGCAATGTCTGTCTGTATGTCTATGTGTCCTCATTAATAACTTTTGAACTAATTAGCAGATTTTTATGAAATTTGATAGTGATATTATACCATTAAAGGAAATCTTGATGCTGCATTCCTTAATTCTGTAGGATCGATTAATACCTTAGAATAGAGTTTCATTTTTATTACAATTTTAGTTTATATTAATTTCAACAGATGGCGGTAAATGTTAGCAATGTAAAGCTACGTTTAGATTAGGGGTGGGCAACAGCCGGTCCGCGGCAGGATCCGGCCCGCGAAGGTATCATAGTACTGCTGCATAAACTAGAAGACATTACAATTTCAAGGCCCACGTTCGTAAAATTTTAGTCGAAAAGAAAAAATAAAATAATAGATACTCTGTACAAAGTACGTGTATACTAGCAAGATTACTCCAAATTTTGATGATATAATTAACCATTGAACATAGTAAATTTTACCATTCACATCAAATTGTAAATTTGTTTTTACAAAATTAATTAGGTAGGTGTCTAATATTTTATAACATTCTGATGTAATAGGTTGTTAAGCATCAATCGGTTTATTAAAATACTTATATTTTTAAAGAAAATTGTCTGAATTTATTATTTTATAGGACGAATTATTTTCTAATGTTTCTAATGAAAAAAATAGTTTCTACTGATGCTTTTGAACTCTTTGCATATAGGGCCGGCGCCAGATTATTCTGCGCCCTAGGCAAAGTTTACAAGTGCACCCCTTATTTCACAAGTTGGATATTTTTTAAAATGAAATTTTAAATTTAAAAAATAAAAATTATTTTGGCCCGCTTTATTATTAATATACAAAGTAATATACAATTTGTATAATATAAAAAAATCTAATTTTATTTTTTCTTGCCTTCAATTTTGCAAAATTTTCTACCAGTTTCATTAAATCTAGTATAGAAGCTAGCTCATGTTCGATTGAAATTGTTGCCAAATCTGTTAATCTGTTTTGGGACATTGCTCAGCGCAAGTATGTTTTAATAAGTTTTAACTTTGAGACACTAGCTTCTCCACTGGCTATTGAAACTGGGAGTGTCAGGAGAATTCTTAGTGCAACAAAAACGTTGGGTATGCAATCGACAAGCTTTTGCTGTACTATAAAGAATAATACTTCTTATGGTGACATGGATTTTGGAAGTCTTCGAGCTATTGCTTGAAGTTCACTGCATAGATCCTCAGCATCAATATCTTTATTACCATTATGAGTTAAAACATTTTCAAGATTTTTGCAATTGTTTAATAAATCAGCAGTTGTTTTTTCAGTGATATTATATATATCATAAAAAAATCCAAATAGAATAGAATAGAAATACATTATGCTGATATAGTTGTTGGAACCTCTCTTCAATTGACTGTATAGCTATATCCAAGACACAATAGTAAAATTCTATTTTAAACTTCTGCTGAGGATCTTGCAAAGCGTCATCTTGGCATTCATATTCGAAATTCCGTCTTTGTCTTCTCTTTGTATTTCTTTCTATTTCAAAATTCGTTGAATCTCCAGTTCTTTTGCAATTTTAACAGCATCATTGCCACATGCCAAACATTTTCCTCGTTTTCTTATCTCCATTCCCGAAAATCCCCACTTTCTCCACACATTGTTTGGAAATCCTCACATAAATTAAAATGTTTCTAATTGACATTAAACAAAATAAAATTCTTTCAGGTTAATGGATTAAATTAAAAATGGCCAAATTCTATTCTACCAGTTTGTTTGGCCACCAAAAGAGTAGAGAACTATCAATAAAACAAATGCCAAGTTCCATTCCAATCCCAATATCGAAGGCGGCCGGATGGCCGAGTGGTAACGCTTTGGCGTGCCACGCTGGAGGACCCGAGTTTGCGTCTCAGGTCTGATCCCGGATTTTCGGAGTACTGGGCCCGACTCGGTGATCCCCGTCCTTCACCATCCGGTACCCCTCCACGGGTGCGGGTGCAGCCCATGGTTGGAACTAGCCCCGCCCCCTGAGTAATCTCCCTGATTGGAAAGGGGGCGTAAAATATGCAAAAAAAAACAATGTCGAAAAATAAGATTTAAATACTGAAATAAAGTGAATACAGAGTCACATTTTCAGGCTTTTACTTGGCAAGTTTTAATATCTATAATAGCTGGGTAATAACTTAATATAAGTCAAAAACTTGCCACATAAAGATCGAAGATGTGACACTATGCCGATCTAAAACTTACCAAGTAAAAGTCTGAAGAGGTGACACTATATTAGAATTTATTTCGTATTTAAATCTCATTTTTTCGACATTGGGTTGGAATGGAACTTGGCACCTGTTTTAGATCTCTACTCTTTTGGAGGCCAAACAAATTGGTAGAATATGCCATTGTTACATTTATGTTTTTGGTAAGATATCAATACTTTTTGTTAAGTTATCATATGAAACAAACACGCTAAATAAAATAATAATCTAAGATAGCTAAATAATAAAATTGTAAAACTTATCAGGTAAATTACTGAAGAGACACACTGTATTGAATTTACATACAGTAAATAAACGGGCTTATTTAAAATTTCTTTTTTCTTATATCTTGAGTCTGTTTCGTGTCGCGTTTGCATTTCAGCGCCACTTTCTTTGTATGACAACTGTTATTTTCTTGTACGTCTGCAACATTCGGTCGTATAGCCCACCATTCCTAACTTTTCCAGTTCTACTTTTATTTGTTTTTAATGTAAATTTCTCCAAGTCAGGACGGTACAAAGATCTGAGTCTATTATACAGTATTCTATAATTGCAGTTTCTTGTGCTTTGATTTGGATTGGATCAAAGTTGATTAGATGAATTCCACTTAGCATTTTAACTCTGGAGAGTGCTGCTACATAAGCTTACATAATTAATTAATTAATTATATCTTGTTTTTGTACCCATATATTCATTAATGTAACGAATGCATGTATGTATTCATTAAAAACAACTTCTATATAGGCGACGCCACACTGCCAGATGCAACGCGCTCAATCGCTTGGAATGAAGTAAATAAGTCAAAATAATTGAAAAATTGGTATTTTCAGAATTTTTCCTTTACCTGTATCCTAAGACCTATACCTGCGCTATATTTCAAGTTTCTACGTCTACGGGAAGCGCTATTTAATTTTGATGAGTGAGTCAGTGCCCAAATTTACGATTTTCTGGGGCCTCTTCTCTTAGACACTTTGATATTAAAGCTTGAAATTTTTGCAGAGTCGTGAGGGAATAAAGCTTGACAACATATACACAGTTTTCGTTTTACTAGCTTAATCGGAAGCGAAGTTATGGAGATGGCAAATATGGCTTAAGTTGGTTGGTATAAATATACATACGGTGTGCGCCGCACGAACTTGGCCCGGGGCACTGCCATGCCCCTTGATAGTCCCGAGGCGAAAATGAAAGCTGAGGGTTGCCTTAAGTTGTTATTGTTAAAGAAAAGAAAAGATATAATAATGTAATGAATATTATATAGCAATGGTGGACAAATTGCGGCTCTTTGGTACCTTCAAAGCGGCTCCACAGCATTAAAAGTCAACAGTAATATGGAGCAAATACCTACTTAATTTTTAAAAATAATATATTTGTAATTTGTTTATTGTAAAATGTAGTATGTATCTAAATGAAATAAATGCGAGTAAAATATATAATAAATAATTCAGAAGCCATTGTTAAGATTAACCGAAAAACTGATGTGGCTTTCGTTGACCCGAAAAGAAACTAATTGCGGCTCTCAAGTATTTGAGATTCTCCTATATGGCTCTTATGACACGAACTTGGCCATCTCTGTTATATAGGCTGTGTGGAGACTAACATAGATATTATGAAATTATTATATTAAAAAAATTAAAATAGATTTCATTTGCACTCTATTATTTATTTTGATTATTTCATTTTTTAGAATGATTTGTTTACATATATATAATACTTTGTTGTTAAATTTTTCTCTCTTTCAATAATAATAATGTGTCAGCAATTTCTTAAAAATTATCAAAATTTGCAATTATCATGCTGAGTGTATTGAAGAAGAAATATTCAGCTTATTATCAACAATTAAAAGGCTTAAAAATTTGTATATACAGTAGACTCATTTATTTGAACACTAAGATTTGACTTGGTTCAGATAATACAATTTTTTTTCATATAATTGGTAATTAATTTGTCAAATGTTCATAAGTTTTATTTAACATAAAAAATAGAATTAATTATAAAAATTATAGTAATTACTCTATTTTATCTAATTATAATTAAATTGCTCCTTAAAATTTTGGAAAAATTGTACTGTCAACTATCAATGGATCTTTTAGTTATAAATTTTGAAAATAACAGATGAAACTGAATAGGCTGGAAATATTTTGTATAGATGAAATTTAAATAAAATATTGTTTCTGCTTAATAAAGCTTGAGACTTTTTGATATTTGATACAAACTCTAGGAGATGATTTTTTCCTGAGAAATATTTTTCTAATTGCAGATTTCTGTATTAATATTATCATAATCACTAACAAGGGAAGGAAGGGAATTGTCCGACACCGATTTGGACCAAATTTTGGTTGTATTTACAACTGTATGAGTAATGATAATATGTAAAATATTACGTCCCCATTTTTGGTTGTTAAAAAAATATACGAGGTTTTATATAACCCATTCTTTTCGTATATGTAATTAATTATTAGCAGTTAAAAACAAAAATATTTAAAAAAAGTAAACAACAAATATCTAATGACCTCCCCGACCAATGTCATGGACTTTAGTCACAGCAATAAACAGGGGAGGAGGTTTCTAAAAATATCACATGCTTAAAACGACTACTGTCAGCAATAGCAGCCGTTTCCTACCAAATTGTGGTGATGGCTGAATTGCGAAGGGAATTATCCAATGTCGATTTGGACCAAACTGTGGGTGTATTTAGAACTTGATGAGTGATGATAATATGCAAAATATTATTTCCCCGTTTTTGGTTGCTAAAAATATATAGGAGAAGTAACTGCACTTCTGGGGAGGCTACCACTAATGTTATGCATGTTTTTTTTTATTTGTTGCCAACATCAAAATATTTTAATAAATTTGAGTATTTACGTGGATATTTTCTTGAACGATTTTCTTGTTGAAAGAATTTGTCATTTTTAGAACATTATGACTTTGTCAGTTTTCAAGAGCATGTGACATTTTTAGTTGTTCCCTGTCGAGTGATATGTGACAGTGCGTTGAATCAATCCTATATTATAACAGACATATATTTTACCTATCTTGACTGTGAGACCATTTTAAGTAAGATATTCAACAAACAAAATGCCAATATCATCCCAGAGAGTGATCAACTGTCTGCTTAACCTCTCATACAACATTTCAAATCAAGCACTTCCGTCCAGAGAGGAAGAAAAGTTGGCATGTCGGATACACCAAATGCTAAAAATTGCTGAAGAAATTATAGTTCAAACTAGCACTACTTTGAATAAAGTCGAAAGCACTTCTAAGTTTTTGTCTCTTTTTCCACTTTAGAGTAATGCTAGTTTGAACTATAATTTCGTCAAGTGGAAGTTCCTCTTTTGTAATGCTGAAGAAAGTTCTAATTGCGATATACAGGAAGAGGAAGAATTGTGTTTTCTTGATTCAGAAGAAGAACAAAATGCAGAGCTAATATATGAGCCTCTTGAATATGGTAAACATGAGGTGTTTTCATATGAATATATAAGGCAAGTTTTAGAATTTATAGACAATGAAAAGCCAAAATTTTGAAGAGTCCAGCATTTCTTCCCAAGAGTGAAGCATGAACGATATGTCAAGAGATTCAGGGAGTATGCAACTAAACTGGAAACAAGAAGAGAAAAAGTGAAATTGCTAAGTGAGTTTGTGATGGAAAAATTCCGCCAAGCAAAAGACGACAGATTTCAACTTCATGATCATGATTTGAAAAGATGGGCAATTTGTAAGGCAAACGAATTATCATTAGAAAATTTTACCACTTCCCACTACTGGATTCAGCAGTTCAAGAGTAAAAACAAGATTGGATCATGAAAGATCACAAAGTTTATTTCATTTAAAAGTATACGAAAGAGTGAGGATATTGAGCGAGAAGCCACAGTGTTGATAGTCCAGATGGAAGAGGAGATCAAAAAAGACCATATATCCTCCGATGATATTTATAATTTTGATGAAAGTGGCATAAATTATGAGCTGCATGGAGGAAGAACACTTTCATTCCAAGGTGAAAAAGATTTACAGGTTATTATTGAATGTATGAGTTCATTGACTCATTCGTACACAATCATGTCTGTCCTTTCAATGAGTGGAAAGCTTCATTCCCCAGCACTTATATGCTTGCAAGAAATATCAGGCTCCTTTGGACCCCGGGTTCTTGAATCTATGCCTCGTCCTTCTAATCTTCATCTTGTGCCTCCAGATCTGGTAAACTTGATCGGAATCTTATGAAAGATTTTATTGAGAATGTTCTGTCGAAAATAGAGAGAGCTCAATCCTATTGATTGATTCATGGAGTGGACACAGAGATGACTCTATCTTCAGAATAGATGGAAAAAATTTAAAAATTCGTTGGATTCCTGAAGGGGCAACCAAACTTATGCAGCCACTAGACATCGTGTTTCCATCAGTGGAAAGATATGATAAAGAGAATCCAGGAATGTGTGATAACAAACCAAGCACCTACACATTTGCATGCACAAGACAACATCATCCGCAGTTTTAAGCATGTGATATTTTTAGAAACCTCCTCCCCTGTTTATTGCTGTGACTAAAGTCCATGACGTTGGTCGGGGAGGTCATTAGATATTAGTTGTTTACTTTTTTAAATATTTTTGTTTTTAACTGCTAATAATTAATTACATATACGAAAAGAATGGGTTATATAAAACCTCGTATATTTTTTTAACAACCAAAAATGGGGACGTAATATTTTGCATATTATCATTACTCATACAGTTCTAAATACACCCAAAATTTGGTCCAAATAGGCATCGGACAATTCCCTTCCTTCCCTTGTAAGAGATTATTGTTTTCTCTATATATTTGTCATATGCTGAAAATATCTGAATTTTTGTTTAGAACTATTGTAGAAATTTGGAAAAGTCAGAATTTTATTCTTAAAATTGAATGAAAACTCTTAAAATCAATAAATTGCAAATTTAATAATTTTAATAAATTAAAATATTTTTATTCATTATTTAAATTAATAATTACTTATTTTGTAAAATTATAAATATTTCATTTTAAATCATATTTGTGATTAAATTTAATAATTTAAAAAAATTATTGAATTATGAAAATAAATTTTTTTGATTAAAGTTTATTTAATCAAAAAAAATTTCACCTGTTTGATACTAGATTATAATGTTTATTTATTTGTGTTTAGTATAGAAAAGCATTAAATAATAGTAATAACTGTTAAATTTTATACAAATAGTTTTGATAATTACAAAAATAAAATGAAGATATTTTAAATATAAATAAATCTATATTTATAATTATTTTTTCTTAAATTTAGGTGTCATAAAATTGGCCTTTTAGTTCTTCTTTTTCATGATATAAGTGATATCCAGTTAGAGTTTACAAAACTTATGGTATATTTTAAGATTCAAAGTGGAAAATTAATTATGGCCTTTGAAGTAATAGCTAACATTATGTTTTGTGTATTTGCAATAACATGGTAAGTTTTGTCAATATCATTGTAACATAGATATTATATTATAACAATAAATGTAATACAGGTAGTTCTTGACTTTAATTCATTTTGGGAATGATCTTATAATAGAAGAACTCTTAAACAAAGAATCAATTTCCCATAGGTATGATGTTAAAATTAGGGTTCTGTTCTCAGCATTGGAATTTGACCACAATAAAATTAAATAAAGACAAACAAAACAATAGCTTATGATTAAATAATGATTTATTTATATAAAAAAATAAAAATATAACTTTTAAGATCAAAAAAGTTAGAGTAATAAAGGAATTATTTATAAAACAATCACTAAGCACTTTAAGCAGGGAAAAAAACAATGTTCTCATTCAACAAATTTCTTTATTAAATAAAGGACTTTTGGCTCTACCAAGCTCTGATCAGTATCAAATCAATAAATAAACACTAACAGTAATTAAACAACAATTAATAAATACAGTTATATTCTAAAATTCGAAAGAATTTCATAATATTCGAATTTAAATCACGTTTCTTCGGCTCATTGCTAATCAGCTTACATCATATTTCTTGCTTAAAATTATTAGTTGGATTTTTGTATTAATAACCTGTTAAACATACAGGGGTCATTTTTAATAATACCTTTATTTTAATAGTTGTTGTAATACTCCCAGGCTAGATTTATTTTTTCTGGCTCATTATAATTAATAACATTTTTGCCGCCTGATTTTTTAGTGAAAATTTTTCAACTGCTTCTGCTACCTTCAGCTTCTCAAGGTTTTCTATTATACTTATGACTTTAGTTTGATCCCATTTTGGTATAGCTTCAAAATTCAACAATCTTTGGGCCAGTGTTGTGCTACCTTTAGCCTTTTCTTGATCAGTCTTATGTTCTTGGAGCCTTCTTTTAATAGATCTTGTGGTCGATCCTATGTATAACTCCTCTCTCTCTGTATCTCTGTTATCTCTTTATTTTGTACACCCCTGGCATATTCATTGGTTTCTGTCTGTCTTTATCGTTTCTTGTCATATTAAACACTGTGTTCCTTCTGATAAAGGCTAATCTTTTACCTGCTGCCTTTTCAATCTTTCTCTTATGTTTCAAAATAAAAGGATTCGTTTCAACAGTATAGGGGCTGTTTTCTTCATATCTATTCTCATTTTCAGTGTTTTCCTTATTAGGTATTCTCCCTTTCTTATCATTAATATTTCTCCACATTTTTAATAAGTTATTCTTGTGGTAACCGTGTGCTTCGGCTTGTTTCATTATCCATTGTAGCTCTTCATTAGCACTTTCCCATGTACTACAATGTGTAGTTATCCTATTGAGCAGAGCTCGAAACGACACCATTTTTACGTGCCAGGGTTCTTTTGATGTTTAGTGTATAAATAGGGGTACATACAAATTTGCTGAATGAAAATGTTGTTTCTTTCCCTGCTTAAAGTGCTTAGTGATTGTTTTATAAAAATGGAGCAGTGTAGGAATTATTTGTTATATAAATGTTAAAGAATTTTTATTTTTCAATATTATTAACTGATAAAAATATTATATTTAATACAAATGAACTACTGCCTTAGACAGAAGTTGGGAATGGAAGTTATTTACATATTGATCCACTGCTTTTTGACTGTTTTGATTTTTCAGATTTCTTAGCAGACAGTGAAGTTTTTGCTACAAACTCATTTGTACTCTATTATATAGCTATCTACATGGTTTGAAATGTCTTTTTATGAATGTTTAGCATTTATTTATTGCAATTAATATTCATATTTTAAATTTTTTTACTAATTCATATTTGAAAAACTCAAACCTGGTAACTTGTTAATTGGGAATTCTAAACCAAGAACTACCTGAAATATAAAAAGTCTGTAGTTTTTAGTAGTAAATTGATATGTTATTACATACTTTTTTTTATTTATAAACCAAAATATAGAGGAGTAATAATAGCAAATCGTCCTCACCTATCTGCAAATCAACATCACCTTTTGCATATCAAGTTCACCTGTTTTCAAATCAAATTCAAAATTTTTTCAAAATCAAGTTCACTCATTTATAAATCAAATTCATCCAGATACAAATCAAATTCATCTGCATGAAAAACAAGTATTTCTACAAAATTCTTCCTCCTGATATTTCTGTAGAAAAACAAGTATTTCTACAAAATTCTTCAATTTCTGAAATAAATATTAATCTTACAGTTTACCAAACAGCACATATAGCAGTACCAATAACTAAAACTTTATTATTAATAACTTAATTTTATTTTTATTAAATTAAAATAAAAAATAAAATTAATAATAAAAATGCACTCAAAACTAAAATTTCAAACCACAACTTATCAAAATTATTTGCTGAACAATCAGTAATCTACTATAGTAAAATTAGATACAGTGCAACCTCAGTTTAATTCTAAATAAGAATTCCAAGCAAGTTAATGTACTGTTATCAATTTGCCTTTGCGATAATTTGAGTTAGTGATTTATTTTTATTCAATTAAGATGTTTTTGCAGTAAATTCTGAATATTTTCAGATCCATAAATTAATTAATCTGGAGATGGCAACAACTACTACATCATATACTGAATCAAGTTCTGGAAGTCCAGTGTCTTCAGAATCATTAGTCCAGATCAAGGAGCCCTGTTGTTTGATATAATCACCCACTTGCATGTGATAGTATCGATGCAAGTGGGCAATTATATCAGTTTTAGATGATAAAAGAAAATTCTAATAAAATGTTATGAAGATGGTAAAACAATTAGTGAATCAGCTGAAATAGCAGGTATTAATAAAAACTCCATTATAAATCGGTTCCATTATCAACAATTCCATTATCAACAAAAATGGTGGTATGTTGATAGAAAAAAACACAGTGGTAAAAGAAATATTAAATTAAGTGCAGAGATATTAAACAAAATTGAAGAAATAATAGAAGAAAAGAAACCTGTCATTGCATGGTGAGAAAATGATACATGGGTCTCATAGACTCATGCATTGACAGGTTTTAAAGTATTTCATGTATTTTGGTAGAGTTTTAGCTATTGGAGGCTTGAGAGAAAAGATACTTGCAGCACTCAGAGGATCAGTCAAGACTGTGATTATATCTACCAAAAATGAAAAGGATATGCAAGAAATTCCAACGAGTATTAAGGAAAAAGTCGATGTAGTTTTTGTCAAGAATATTGATGAGGTTATAAAAATTGCTTTGATACTGCCTACTATTCCAATTGAAAGCAATAATGGAAAGCAATGCTGTACCATCCTCCTCTGTAAAAAATAAAGACGATAATTTTTCTAGCTTAGAAACACTAAAGCATTAGCATAGTTTTTTTATATATATATAAAATTTATATATAAGATGGAATGATTGAAATTTTTAAAAGAAGATATTTTTTTTTTTATTGAGATTTTTGAAATGTGGAAAGATTGAAATTTATATTTTTGAAAGCTGGAATGGGCATCATCACTTCATAAGATACAAGGCTATGCATTGTCTATTTCCATCTGAACTAGGAACAGATGAAAAAAGTGAAAGTTTCTGCATCGTTTGGAAGCAGCTGTTGGATTTGGGTCATCTTGTAAGGGAAAGACTTCAGTGCTTTGCACAAGCTTTTTCATGCAGTTGAATATAGCATATCCAATTGCCTGGATATTCCCCGAGTATTGCTACATCTGTGCAGTACCTGTAGCTTCCACTATAGCAGTTGAAACATGTTCAAGTTCTTTGTTTAATATCAGTTTGTATCCTTATTCTAGTTGCACTTGTAAAGATCTGGTTTTTTTGAAGAATAAGATCATTTTTCGCAAATTGGTAATAGTTATGGGATCTTTCTGTAAGCCGTTTACTATCTGGAATAACTGAAGTGTAACAGAAGCATTACAATTATTTTGGTAATAAAGCATTATAAGCAAAGCACAATCATGTAAACACAGCATTGTGTAAAGTAACGATTACATCAACATCTAGTAGATCATATCATACCCATGCCACTCCTTTACTGGCTTATATCCATGAATCTGATGATGTCAGTTGCCTGAAATTGGCATTTGTGAGTGTGAATTTGCATATAGCACCATTTTTCCCCTGGTGACGCATTTTGGAACTATTTATTTTTTTTATCAAAATCAAATTCCCATAATCTGGAAAATTAGGCTGAGTTTAGCCCAAGAGATTTTTAGTTATTTGGACTGTAAACACCACCTCGTTAATTATGGCCACCCTGTACATCATTGATTGATTAGGGATGATAAACTTGATATACATTTAATATATCCATACTTATGTCATTTGAAGAGAATGCGCATATCTGTTGCTCTCAAATTTTTTCTTTCTCCTTCTGTTTTCATAATTATGTACTATATATAAAGTGTATATAAATGTGGAGCTTATGTGGGACCAGGGACAAAACAACTGGTTTCTGGTCTTTTGGTGGTGGATGGCGTGTGAGGGTAAGGATAGATAATGAGGTCAGACAGTGCAAGTAGAGACTACGCTGAGTTTTCAACATCTTCCTTTTATTTAGACAAGAGAGATTTCTAAATATATCTTGTGGTTAAAAATCCTCAATATATTGAGAGAGAGTACCTGAAGTTCAAAATTCTAGAGTTGGCGAAGAGCTTCACAAAACTGGTCGGTCCAGAAAGAGGTCGAAGGCAATTGTCGAACACAGTCTTTAGTCTCTATGGGGATGGTACAATTAGTGAATTCACTGAATGATGATCAGAAAACTGGCCAGAGATATTGTAGGCTTGGCGGCAATCGTCTCACTCAAGCAGGAGACATTGAAAGACACAATGGAGTAGTGGTCGAAACAGTGAACACAACGAGAGCTCAGGAACAGGATCAACAGAAACTCTGATAACTAAAGCAGAGAACAAACAGATGAATGGAAAGCCAAGAACAAGCTGGAAAACAATCCTGGAGAAAACCGCTGAGAACAAGCGCCTCATAGAACAAGCCCCGATCAAAGTCGGTGTTGGCTCTTAAATATTGTGACTTTTTTTTCACCTTTTCCCAGGGAGAGATAGGATGTTTATTTCTTAGAATGTACAGTATGCTAAGTGTCAGTTTCTGCTTTATTTATCTGACATTTGCACATAAACTTGCACCGTGATTTATTGTTATAGGGGACAAGAGTCACAAATTGGACGAAAAACTACATGATATATCATTGTATTTCTTCATATTTGTTTTGACAGTGTGTCGTTCCCCCCTCTTTCAAGTTCCTAAACTCCTATTTCCCCGTTTGTCTAAACGCATTTGAGGACAATAGTAGGTGGAGACAGACAGCCCATATACAATCTTGAATTCTAACCCCTCACATAAACTATATCATTCTGAAGAATTCTACAGAGTTGTGACCACCTGACTGACTGCTCTGTTAAAGTAATATTAGCTATAAATGATACTTTGTTTTGTTATCACAAGATTTATGACACAAAGATTCATGGTCGCAAGCAGACGAAGTTAGATCCTTTTGTTAAGAAAAAAGTCAGAGAATCTCAATCTCAAACAGGAACTTCAGCTACAGTTGGATCAATTTCATGTGCTGAAGAGAATTGTATTGAAATACACTATAAATTATTCTCTTCATAGTGTAAAAATACACTTTGAAGAGAATAATAAAATATTCATTTCATAATGTATTTTCTAATTGTTATTTATCAATAACAATAAATTATACTGTGTTTCAGTTTAGTATACAATAAAATAAGTACAGTGGATTCCGCTTAATTGGGACATGTTGGGACCAAGCTATTTGAATTATATACAGTGGATTCTGCTTAATTGGGACATGTTGGGACTAAGCTATTTTGATACAGTGGATTCCGCTTAATTGGGACACATCGGGCCAAGCCATTTTGTTTCAAATTAAGCGGCTGCCCCAATTAAACGAAGTAATAATAAATTCTAAAATGAAATATGTAATTCATAGGTGAAAAAATAATAAATAGGTACATATTTTAAAGCTTTATTAAAATAGATACCTAATTATTAGTTTTTTACCGATCTTTTCTGACTTCGTCTTCAACACTGGCCACTGATATTCATGCCTCGTCCACTAATTATAGAAAACCATTGATCTAATGCTTCTTCGACTTCTGGATCCTTTCCATCACTCTTTCTTTTGAATGTTCCTGGAATTTTTTTCTGTAATGCCCACTATTCACGCAGTTGATTTTCTTGTAGGAGACGCGCTATGGTAGATTTTGATTATTTCAGTGAGTCAAGTGTAGTCTTTTGATTTTGATACACCAGTTGTATCAGTAAGTCTGTGTAGGAGAAGCGCTATGATAAATTTTGGTATACCAGTTATACCAGTGGTCTACAACGGCCTTTTGATTTTGGTACACCAGTTATATCAGCGAGTCTACGATAGCTTTATTTTAAATAGTGGCTTTTAATTTTATCCAGCAAAGCAATTTTACTTGAAAGTGTAAAATTCTTTCTTGACATCTTGGAAAAAATAATACATACACGATAAATTTTACAATTTCATTTCTTGGCATCTTGGCAAAGATTTAAAAATTTTAAATAAAATCGACACTGTAAATGAATATCGCTTGGTACAGTAATGGGAGACTCTTAAGTAGACGCATACTTGTCAGACTCATGAAAATAGATAACTGATTCTCATCACAGTAGTGTTGCCGAATACAGTATTGTTATGTTACATGTATTATTTATCAACAATGATACTTACTTATAATTTTATTAAAGAATGGATGTTTATATTAGTGCATTGACAGGGTTTCGAGGATGTGTATGTAATAGGTCGTGAAGAAACGACCTGCTCCATTGTGTTAGTCTGTATTGTCTTGAAGAATGGTTAATCTAGAAAATTACTGGTACAATAAAATGTTGTAATAATTTTTATATAACGATTTTTTTAAGAAAGCACACAACAAGTATTAGTGTACATAGTGTTGCCGTACTTTTGAAAAATCCCTAAAATATATCAAAAATTGAAAATTCCTTTTCTGCTACTGTCCCAATTAACCAAAAAGTTGTTCCAATTAAACATTTAGATTATATATTAGTTTATTAGTTTGGTTTCCATTCTTTGAGATTTGGTCCAATTATGTGGCTGCCCCAATTAACTGGTGGCCTAATTAAGTGGAATCCACTGTATTTCCTATTCATAGGCTTTTACACTTTCATATAAATTCAAATTTTTTAGTTGGTCTGGAACATATCTTACATTAGTTTAATGGAAAATGATGTCTGATATACCAGATGGCCATAAAATAACGTGAGCTATTCAGAGCCCTCTGAATACCCCACCCCATTCTGTATCATATATTAGACGAAACATAACAAAATTTGGTGGACATACACAGTGGAACATGCAGTTTTGATTTCAAAAGAAAAAAAAATTTAGTACCAAAAGTCATCAACAGGGGGATTGTGGCATTGCAGAAGTGTAGAATGTGTAATTAAGGATTAACCAAACAAACTAGCCAAACTTCCCCTGGCGGATAAACTTTAAATTACACTTAATTTAAACTTTATCCGCAGGGGAAGTTTGGCTAGTTTGTTTGGTTAATTCGTAAAATGGTTTATCCCCTGTTAGTTTATTGTTAATATATGATTGTGTAATTAAGGAATATGTAATCACAAATGAGACAATACACATTAAATTTCTAAACAATATATGTCAACATTTATTGTTAATTACACATGAGTTTCAATAAGACCACTATTCAGATGTTACAAGAATTTCATGCAGTGCACGTCGTCATTTATGACAGTATGCAACATATCGTTTGCCACATGCAGTTCTTGGAACATCTGAATGGTGGTTATATTGAACCTCATATGTTATTAACAATAAACATTGGCATGTATTGTTCAGAAATTTGATGTGTGCAATCTCATTTGGCGATTACACATCCCTTAATCACACATTCTACACTTCTGCAGCACCACAATCCTCCTGTTGGTGACTTTTGGTACTAAATTTGTTTTCTTTCAAAATCAAAATCATATGTTCCACTGTGTAAATCCACCAAATTTTGTTACATTTTGTCCAATACATGACACGCTAGAGGGCTCTGAACACATCATGTTATTTTATGGCTACTATATTTTATTTTATAATTTGGAATAATATTATAATTCAAAAAGTTTGTTGCAAAGCTTGGTGAGAATTAAAAATAATAATAAATTTTGATTATAGAAAGCATTAAAAGAATCATATGGTACACACCATATCATTCTTTAGTAAAATTATAAGTAACCATTTTAAGCTGTGGTTTTTGGAAAAATAATTATAATGTATATTGAAGACTCCTACTCTATTCAGTAATACCATTGTCACAATATCATTATGATGAAATTAACTATTAGGACTAAATAACTTGTATTAATAAGTATAAAATAAATATGATTTTAGTGTGTGATGTACTATCTATATGGCAATGAACTTTCAATCATTATTGGGCAAAATCAAATTCTTTTGTTATAATTTTGTAGATAACTTCTAATTGGCTGCACTCAGCAAATCAATGAATTGAATTACAATAATAATAGAATATTCTTAGATTGAGTGATTTGCCATAAGTAAATTGAAATTTTTTAATTTTATGCATCATCTTGAAAAAAGCTAAATTAGTAACATTAAACAATCTGTTTTGGATTGATTTTTTTTTTCAATTTCTGCACAATAGTAATAGTACTTTTACAAAAATGGTGTGGAAAATGGAAGAAGTGGTGCTATTATATTAATTTTTGAAATAATTGCTTTCATCTAAATGCAATTATTTCTAAAATTTATTTAATATGAATTGTAGAGATTTTATTCAGGTATAAATCATCTTTATGGTTTTATGTAACTATGTTTGTCTATACAAAAATTATGATTGTTTGTGGTAAATATATGCTGTTATAGTAGCTAATTTATTATAATTTGGAATATGTATATTATAATAATTTTTATTCCTATCATTTCTCTAAATTATTTAATAAGACGGAAAGAATCAAATGGAATAAGGAAAAACTACTACTTGCAAAGTAGATGATTAGTTTTCTCTTATATAGGGTGACCAGACATCCTAGTTTTATAGGATTTATTGATTTCATGTCCTGATTTTCTAATTTTTTTTATTGATAGCCTAAATTATGTTTTAAGATGTATAAAATATCAGTTTTATTTTTATATATACAATTATTCATATAGCAATTTTTTTTAACTTGGGAATTATAAATATTAAAGACATTATTGAAAAAATTTCAACTATGGACTTTTATTTGAAACTTTATAAAAGAAAATTTAAAGATAACTATTTGAACAGAATAGTCAGTTTGTTGCAAAGTTTGGCGAGAATATATAGGATACTTTGTAAAGAATTTGGTGAGAATTAAAAATAATAATAAATTTTGATTATAGAAAGCAGATAGATTAAATTGATGGAATATACTATTTATTCTTAATATATTTTATTATATATAATGCATATTTATTTTGTGAAATGTATATAACTTTTATTATAATAACAGTTAAAGTTTAACTTAAATAATATAATAGTATTGAAATTAAGAATATACAGTTGCTCTCAAAAAGTTTATAACCCTATAAAACATTTATAGTTTTCTGGAATAAAATGAAAACCAAATAATTTAATAAAAATTTATCCTACACAAAAGCTTTCTTCTCAGAATGAGAAATAAATAAAGAATTATTTCAAATTATTCCATTTTAATTTGCAGGAAATATCACCAAACAAAAAATAATGCACAAATCAAAAGTATTCACATTCTTGGAATTAACAGCATGTAACCTTGCAGAATGGAATTAACCTTTTGCAGCAATGATTGGTTTAAGACGATTGGGATAATCCCTAATAAGTTTTTCACATGTGTCAATAGGAATTTTAGAGCATTCTTCAATGCAAAATTTTCCATTTCAATCAAATTTTTAGGATGTATGTTTGTACACAGCTGTTTCAGGTAACACTAAAAAATTTTATATTGGCTTAAGATCCAGACTTTGACTAGGCCATTCCAAAATATTGGTTTTGTTCTTCTTCAATTATTTTTTACATAGATTTTGATGAATGTTTGGGATCATTATTAGATTGGAATAAACAATTGCACTGTAAATCAAGTTTTCTGGCAGAGGACTTCATATGATCAGTTAATATCTTTTAATAGGCAAGAAAATGCATTACACTATATATACAGATCAAATCTCCAGTCCTGTTCATTGAAAAGCAATCCCATAGCACAATACCTCCATCATCATATTTCACAGTAGGGATTGTGCTTTTTTCTTCAAATGCTTGGTTGTTAGATCATCATTGGTTTTCTGCCCAAAAGCAGGTCCCGACCAGTCGTCCCTCTTCTCTCCATTTTCTCTATTTCTCACTCTTTCTCTTAGGCCTGCATAGCCATCCTCCTTTATCAGCTCATCAAATAACTTCTTCCTTTTTCTTCCTCCATTCCTTGTACTGTTCCTTCTATCATTTCTTTCAATAAGCACTCCCTCCTTATCACATGTCTAATCCAATTTCTTTTTCTCCTTCTAATTGTCTCCAACAATTCTCTCTCTTCTCCAATCATTCCCAAGACTTTCTCATTCCTTATTCTCCTAGTCAAACTAATTTTTTCCAATTTTCTCCAGGCCCACATTTCAAAAGCCTATAGTCTTTCTTACTCTCTCTTTCTTAATGTCCAGGTTTCCGCTCCATATAATACCACACTCCAAATTAAGTACTTCAATAATCTTTTCCTCAACATCAACTCCAAGGGCCCTGTTAGTATTTTGTAGTTTTCCTGAAAGCTTCCTTGATTTAAGTGAAAAAAACTTAAATTTATTAAAGAATTAGAGTACTTTCAGCTTTAATAAACCATCTTTAGTAAGTTTACAAAAGATTGTTAGATATGGAATGTCAATTTAAACATTGGAATGCATGAGCTTATATCATTTTAAAATATTTAATAATTAAAACAATAATATAATGTTAATATAGTAAGAGATTATAAGTATAAAAATAAATAAATAAAAGTTAAAAATTAAATAATAATAATTTTTATATACAACTCCATGGTGCAGTATGGAGGCTTATCATTAAGTACAAAAAATTTTTTGTTTCTATAATGATTGATAACCATGGCCTCTGCTATTCTGATTTGTGTTATGTTGTTACTGGTTTTACAACTTTAGCTCAATCCCAGAAGATGTCTGTGTTGTATTCGTAGACCCTCTTTGTTAATGCAGTTGTTAATCTGGCTGCCTGTATATTGCTTTTATGTTGCTTAAGCCTAATTGCTAAAGCTGTTATTGTACTGCCTATATATATTTCATGTTGAAGGGTGTTGTATATTGATATACACAACAACATCCTTCAACCTTTCTCAACAATGCCTCATTCTTCTTTCTCCAAACATAACATGTATTGGCATGACCAAACAATTCTATTTTTGTTTAATCACACCATAACATTTTTCTCCAGAAATAATAATAATCATCATCATCATGCTGTTTGACAAATCTCAAGTTGATTGTCTTTATGACATTTATGAAGGAATGGCTTCTTCCTTAGCCTATGACCAATACACTATTATCATACAGCATACAACTTATGGTTGACTCATACATATCAGTTCCAACTTTGGAAAATTCAGTCTTAATATCTCTGGCATTCACTCTAGGGTTGATATATACTTCTCTCACAATTTTCCTACATGAACATGGTAGAAAGATCTCTTTCCACACTTGGAAAGAGTTTTAACTGTCCCATAAGTCCTGTATTTTTTGATAATTGGCATGATGGTTGAAACTGGAATTATCATCTATTTAGAGATATTGCAGCCATTTTCAGCTTTATGAAGGTTGACAATTTTGTTCCTGAGATTTTAACTCTTTACCTTTTACCCATGCTAACTATTATTGCACACTGAATACAGAAGAAGTACAGCCACTTTTAGCTTTTTGTTAATTCTAGAATCTTCCAGAGAGCTCTTAGTATACTGGTTACATGAAAATATACAAATTTTTTGCATTCTGTGGATGATATCATCATTAATTGAAAGGGTATGGATACTTTTGATTTGTGCATTATTTTTTGTTTGGTTATATTTTCTGCAAATTAAAATGGATTAATTTGAAATAATGCTTTATTTCCCATTCTGAGGAGAAAATTTTGGTGTTGTATAAATTTTTATTCATTTGTTTTTCATTTTTTTCACAAAAATTGCAAATGTTTTTGTAGTATGTGTAACTTTTGAGTGCAACTGTATTCTAAAATTATATAAAAATTCCTATTGTCCCATTTTTCCTAAAATGCCCCAGTTTTCAAAACTCATTTTGTCGTGGATTTGTTTATAAACATCTGGTCACCCTACTCTTACAGATGCCTATTATTTGATGCATTCACAAGATTGAAACATATGAAAATATGAAGTAAAAAATTGAAGAATCAAAATATATTTGTGGAGTTTGAGGAGAATGATAAGCAGTATTAACAATTGATGTGATAACTGAAGAAAGAGGTTTCCCATAATGAAGCAGGAAAACTTGTATTTGGGTTATGTCAGGATATTTGGTGAGAGACTGAATGAATATAAATACAGTTTAAAATGAATATTATCACACTTTTGAAATATATGTAGATGAATTAATCTTAAAAGACTAATATTAAAATTTTAAATATATGTTGTGCAAAATAATTATAATTGTATAAAACATCATACTGAAAACTTTCTAACACTTACTATACATTGGAAATAGTATAGTAAGATATTTGGATGAATTAATTATAAAAATTATATGATCTCTGTTTTTATTTAAATATTTTGATCATATTTTTAAACTTTAATAATTTTAAATATATTAAATATACAGATAGTCCTTGGCTTATGATATTGTCAACTTATGACTATAATGCAGTTAGTAAACCTGTGATTGCCATTGAAATTCATGTGTGTTCAAGTTTATGTGCAATGTTCTGATATACCAGCACTGTCCATTTATGTTCAGTTCCTTTATTATTGTTTTTCTTAAGTATAATTTGATGCTATATTATGCTTTAATAAATAATGTATAGTAGGAGTTTGTTAGATATAAAGTATTTCAGATTTACGGTCACATGAACTTATGAACTATGAGGTTTGAACCCTGTTATAAGTCTAGGACAATCTGTATTATTAGTTATTATTTATTAAAATTATGTTTTGTATAATTTAGTATATATATATATAAAAATAAAAATTTATAATAATTATAATTCATCATACAATTTGTTTTAATCCAATGTGGCTATCTTACAAAGCACACAAAGGGATAGTAGAATTATATATATATTCAATACAATTTTCAGTATTTCTGAAAACTGTTATCAATTATTATATAGTTTAAACATAGAAAAAAGAACATTAGTCTGAATTTAATTTATGCAAATATCCATAGCTGAAAACTCTACCAAAATTTTTGACATTCTATAAGCCTTTGTGTGTGATGTAATGCTATATATATATATACATACAGTGATACCTCGGATCACGAACAAATCGGTCTACGAACAAGCTTTGCAAACAAATTTTGCTTCGCTTTATGAACGATGCTTTGGTTCACGAACACATGCACGAGTGCATGGAGTGCACAAAACCCTGTGCACAGCCTCGCCCCCAGCAACAATCCCGTTCGCCCAGCTCACATGGGTACAGTAAAGTTCCAACAAGTTGATATTTTAGTTTTTTTCTTTATTTAATTAAATTTATCCCTTATTACGGATATTTTAGTTTTTTTCTTTATTTAATTAAATTTATCCCTTATTATGACAGTTCGCCCAGCTCATATGGGTACAGTAAAGTTCCAACAAAATATGCAACAATCCAGTTCGCCCAGCTCACATGGTACAGTAAAGTTTCAACAAGTGCCAGCTCATATGGGTACAGTAATGTTCCAACAAGTATTGATATTTTAGGTCAGCTCGTATGGGTACAGTAAAGTTCCAACAAGTGTTGATATTTTAGTTCTTTTTCATTATTTAATTAAATTTATCCCTTATTATGGCTCCCAAAAAAATTTTTTTTCTTTAATTAAATTTATCCCTTATTATGGTTCCCAAAAAAGTTGTCTTTATTTAATTAAATTTATCCCTTATTATGGCTCCCAAAAAAGTTGTGTATTAAATTTATCCCTTATTATGGCTCCCAAAAAGTTAAGTGTGTTAATAAATTAAATTTATCCCTTGTTATGGCTCCCAAAAAGTTAAAAGTGTTAGTGGAGGTGGTGTTAAACATGCTTTCTTCTAATATTACTGTTATATTTATTTAATTCTGTGCTTTCTTCTAATATTACTGTTATAAATATTTCCTTTCTGTATTATTTACACACATAAAGCCATAACATGTTAAAATTTTTTCTAGGACAAATTTCCACACATAAAGCCATAACATGTCAAAAATTTTTTCTAGGACAAAAAACATTATTTGGATTTACATTAATTGCAATGGGAAAAATTGATTCAGATTACAACTTTTCGGATCACGAACAGGGTCAAGGAACAGATTGTGTTCGTGAACTTCACGAACAGGGTCAAGGAACAGATTGTGTTCGTGAACCGAGGTATCACTGTATATTGATTGTAGAGCTAAGTACATAGTTTGAAGTGTCATATTTAAAAAATGTTTAGCATTTATTTATTGAATTAATGTCCATATTTTTGATTTTGTGTATATTTGGAAAAATCTTTTAAAGAAATATAAACAGCACTGATCAGGATGGAAAAATTTCTCTCTCCTAATCAGTGCTGTATATTTTTTTAATTTCACATTAGGAAATAAAATATAAATATCTTGTAAGTCTGAGAATTTGTTGTGATTTCTTGTGTTATTAGAAGCAGCAGAACTCAGTTGTTTATAGTTGTAAAGCTTAGTTTGTACTTTATGAATTCTTGGATTACTATCTGTGTGTGTACAGCATACAGATACACATACACAGATACACAAATACATAATAAAAAATACACAAATATATAGGCACAGATACACATACATAAACAAACAAAGAAACATGCACATGCATGCATTTTACAAGTTTGAGTTTACAAGGTCTTTTTCAGGTATCAATAAAATAAAAATATGGATATTAATTGCAATAAATAAATGCTAAACATTCCTAAATATGACATTTCAAACCATATACATATCTCTATAATATATTGTTATTAGATTTATAATAGACACTCTGTTGTCTTTACAAACGATACATTAAATAATTATTAATTATTGCATAAATGGAATTCACATGAATGAAAACTAGAAAATCATAAAGGTTAAATTTTAAAAAATATATATACTACAGAAAGTCGTCATAAACTTTATTATTTATTGATATTTTTATTCATAGTTGCATAGAAATTCTTGTATGTAATGCATATAAAATACAAAGCTCTAAATTTTGTGTCCATTTTTGTGAGTATAACAGGATGGCTTTAAAGTTGTATGTAATGTTAATGGAACATAAAATTAAAAAAGAAATTTAAAAAAATAAAAAATACCATAAAGTTTTTATAAGAATCTAATCTTATAAGAACCCTTAAAAATTTAGTAAATATAAGAAATGAATAACCACGTGAATGCCATATTCCATTATATTTTCATAATTTATATCTTATATTTAAAACCTAGTTTTTATTTTTATTAAATAAATTTATTAGTTGTACTTGCATAATAATTCTTGTTAATGTTAAATATATCTTTAATAATAAATTGTATTAAGTATTACTTAAATAAATCTATAAAGTAAAACTGTTCATCCAGACTCTATTGATGGATTGGATTCCCAATTTATCCAATTGATTTAAAAAATGGAAAAAAAGAAAGAAAAAATTATTATAAAGAAATTTTATTAAGCAAATTAATAAAAATTTCCTGGAATAATTCAGTATCCATAAATAACATACTTTCATTTAACAATAGATTAAACTGCCCTAAAAAGTCTAATGATAACATGAAAAATTTATGATAGATAAACAGATGCAAGACAAAAGAATGATGTAACAATTACAGGAAAGGAAATGGTGATTGGAGGAACAAGGAAAATAAACTTGCATTTATGTTTTAATTAGTTCTCTATTTCATTTTTTTCTCATCTTTATGTACTATTCCTGATAAATTGTCATTACTGTAAATTGAAAATGACAAATATAAAGAAAAAGAAAATAATGACAAATATAAATTTAGCAGCTCTTTCAGTTAAAAGTAGATGAAACTTGGAGGACAAATAATGACAATGACAGAAAATTGGTGATGACGGCTGATATGTAATATGGCAATGAGCATCAGTAATAAAATAATCTAGCACTCACAAATAAGAGATGATACCAAGCATTTTTAAGAAAGTGAGACAAGCAACATTATTGGACCATTCTTGATTTAAAGTTGAGTTATCAAAACATAACCCTTTTGTAAGTTGAGAACAACCTGTATTTATAAATGAAATAACACTTTCAAGACTGCCCCTTTGGAAACCGCTTTGCATTTCTAACCACCAGTACCATTCAAATTCTTAAATCTTTTTTAAAAGTTTAAGCTTAAACATTTTTCAACATAAATGAATATTTTGTATATAATATTACATCAAAAAGGTGTTTTAGTAAAAAAATACCATAATATATATATTTTTTTAAGTAACTGATATTATTAATATAATATATATATTAAAAAACTTTCTGAAAAATTCAAGCTTGAAAAATTGGAAATAATTCATATTTGTTTTTTCTGTAACATTTTTACAGTTTTTGAGGTTTATGATATAATACTTCATTCCTTTAGGTAATAGAAAAAATTTATTGTAATTCAGACTAATTTTCTTCAATTTTTTCTCTGATGTTTTAAGGTACCAAGTTATGAAAATAAATAAAAAAATTCAAAAATTTGACTCCAGGTAGCATTAGTTGAATGTTTTAGAGAGTAGATAGCCTAAACTATGCTATAAACACCACTGTAGACTAATATGAATAATATATTTTTAAAGAATACCATAACATTTGATAACGAGTAGCATTTATTTGTTTTTTCTGTTCCCTATCTTTTGAAACAGATCTAAAGAGTTAGTGTGATTGGTCACTTTAGATGTAATGATGGACATAAAAGAATTAAATTTATTTAATATATATTTATAAAATATTAATTAGAGAAATATTAAGATCATTATCATGTTTATTTGTTTATTTATTGTTTATTTTATATTATTATTTATATTTTTAGGTATATGAGTCGACTCTATTGGTTTCCTTTGAAAGCACTATATGCTGCAAGCAGTATTTTGATGCAAAGGAATATTCCACTACCATTTGGATTTACTATGAATCTTCTTCTCTGGATTCTTCAAGCAATGAATATATATTGGTTTTGGGTTAATTGTTAATTTATATTTTTTTAATAATATAAATTTTTAAATTTTGTAGATTATTTTTAATTTTTTTATATTGAGTTTAAAGTATTAGGGTTGGAAATTATAAATTTGAATATGTTATATAATTTTAAGAAATAAAGGAGTAAAATTAATATCTTTTCTGCAAATAAATTCAATCTATTAAATTATGGCAATTTTTGTGATCAAGATTAGATTAAATATAAACTTAACATCAGTTGTAAACCAAATTAATTGTTATCTATGAATTAATAATTGGATTAAAAGACTAAATTACAGTTTAGTTATTGATTTGCAAATGATTTCATATTAATTAATAATTATCTAATTAGCCAAATTTTTCAAACTAATCCCACTTCTCTTGAAACAAAATTATTTCAAAACATAACTAAGCCTTCAGCAGATTATATTTTATCATCCAAAGAAAATACATAAGTAAAAAAAAACGTAAGTATACAATTTAATAATGTTTTTAGCTTTCTTAACCATCATCAATTTTAATGTGTATCAGTTTAGAAAGCCAAAAACATAAATTAATTATAAATTTTTTTTGCTTATGTTTTTTTCTTTACATAATAAAATGTAACCTGCTGAAGGCTTATGAATGTTTTATAATTATGAGTGCATACACAACAGAGAATTTTAGGAACAGTGAAGCTATACAAGATTATTTTTTCCTAAAATTGAAAAATTTTATTAAAATTTTAAAAATTTTTTATAAAATATATCTGAAGAAGTTTTATGTTATTATTAAGAGTAGACTATTCTGAAATGTGCTTTAAGCCTACTTTCCAAAGAGAAATATAATTTATAAGATAATTATGTTTCTATGTCCCCATTAACAGCTTTTGAAATAATTAATATGAAATTTATGAAATTCAGTAGAAATATTCCACCATTAAAAAATCATTACAACACTGCATTTTTTAACCTATAATTTTAGCCATTTAAGATTAGTAAATATTTAAATATTTGAGTTTTCATTTTAATAACTTTCAAACTTTTTGATAGATTTTTTTTACGAAAGTCAAAATGAAATCTTGTTATTGAAAATGACTTTGATGACATACATTTTAATTATTTTAAAATAGTTGCCATATTCAAAATGTAGGCAAATTAGTTCTTTTCAGCCCTACTAGTTTCTTTAAATTATTGTAATCATAATCTTTTTTTCAATTTCAAAAAATTGTAATAATATAAAAGTTTGTGATGATTATTCATATAATGTTTTTCCGTAGCAGCAAATTAAATTTTTTATATTTTTGCTAATGATAGAATTTTTTTTGTCAAAGTTGTAATAATTGATAATTCAATTACTTTTGTTATTTTATTTTATTGTATTATTACAAATTAATAGTGAATTTTGAATCTGAAACCTTGTTTATTTTGGAATGACATTTCTTTTGTAACATGTTAATGAAGCTTTTCAGCCTTATTAACATATGTGTAAATATAACTTAACCATTTTTTGCTTAACCTATTGTGTGCGAGGGACAAATAATAGAATTTTAAAACTGCAATTTCATGAGTCCTAAATGGTTTATTGCAGTTATGTTTAGGATTTTTGAAAAGGACTATCATAAGTTTCTGATGATATTCCTAAATGTTTTCTGGCTGAAATTTATTTTAAGTGGTTTTTACAAAAATTTATTTAATTGAATATCTTTTTCCATCTCTTCTTTCCCTATATTCTAGATTATTCTGTTCATGTTCCAATTATATATTTAAATAAAGTTAATTACTGAAATTTTTTGCAAAAATAATTTTTTATAGTATGAACTATAAAATCTTAAAATTTAAAAAAATAGGTAATACCAAAATTTTATAAAATTTTGTTAAATAGGCAATATTTTTTTATCAATCATTGATTGATTTTTTTACTTCATTTTCACTGTATTTTTGTCAAAAAACAAGAAAATGTTAATGTAAACAAATTTCTGCCATTAAAAGGAGCATGGCACTTTTATTGTTTTATTGCTACCATTCCTTTCCTGTACTTTTTCTGTCTATGACTTTATTTCAAGATTCAATGTGAAGTTAGAATAGATATTGCTTTGTTCATTTTTAAGATGTGTGCATAAAATCTTGAGAGAAGAGAGATTTTACAAAGGAAGAAACAAACTTCTCAAAGCTAATACAAGTAGTCTGACTTACAATGAGGGTCAGTTTAAATCCTAAGATCATAAGTCAGAAATATTCTTAAATAAAATTAATAAACCCAAAATTTTCTTTACACCAGACCATTGGACTTATATGCATGTGATTAGTATTGACCAGTCTCAGAAGTTATCAATTAAATTACTGTTATAAATATGAATTAGCCTAAATTGAAAACTAACTGTATTTGATAACAATTTAGTAGAAAATTCTAAAATAAAAAATAAGATAAACAGAAATTTCAGAATACTTTTTTAAATTTTTTAATTTTAAATGGAGGAATTTTTTGTAAAATGTGCCTGATTCTAGAGCATTGATGACAAATCAATGGCGTGTGTGTCAAAATTTTATTGGAAAATTTTATAGCAATTTTTTTTTATTTGATTTTGTTTTATTTTAAACTTCAATTATAATTACTTAAATTACTATTAATTGTATTATCTGAGAGCATATAAAAGAAGAATGCTTTTTTCTTATCTTTTTATTGGAAAATTTTATAGCAATTTTTTTTTATTTGATTTTGTTTTATTTTAAACTTCATTTATAATTACTTAAATTACTATTAATCGTATTATCTGAGAGCATATAAAAGAAGAATGCTTTTTTCTTATCTTTTATATGCTCTCAGATAATATGAAGATTGTTTCAATAAAAGTGATTATTCAAATATATTGTCCATTGTTTGCTATTGGTAGCAACAATGAATTCTGTGCATCATGTAATGGTCTCTTTTCTGCCCTACATGTGAAATGTCATAGTTCCACAGATTGATGTTTGATGGCAGCATTGCACTGACTGTCATCATATTCAGTTATGTCTCTAAAACAATGTCTCACAAAAAGAGCAAATTTTTTTCATTGAAATTCAAGTTGCACATAGAAGGAATGATCAAAAATGTCATACAGGACTTGTTGAAGCTTGTGATGATGCAGCACTTCCATATCCAACAATGGTTTATTGATATTCGTTGTTCCATAAAATCCGTTCCAATACTTAGCAGCAGAGCAGATATGATTGTCCTGTTAGTGCCATTGATTGAACTCACGCTAGCCAAGTGGAGGCATTTTTGAGAGAAGATTGTTGATGGACATAAAAAGAATTAGCAAAAGAAATGGATATTTCTTTTATGTCAGTGTTTTTTTTATCATTAAACATTAATTGAAAATGAGAAAAGTGGTTGGCAAATAGATGCCTCACAATTTGATTTAAGTCCAAAAGCTGTGTGGCACCAATATGATCTTGCAAGATTTTATTTCACATTCTATGATAAGGAGGGAGAAGACTTCCTTCATCAAATAATGGCATTAAAGGAGATTTGGACAAGAAGTTACAAGCCCAAGAGAAAATCCCAATTAGCGGAGTGGCACCATATCCATTCACCAAGATTGCAAAAGTTCCGACAAGCACCCAGCAACATTAAGGTGATTCTTCTTGCTTTCCATGATTTTGAGGATGTTTTCCTTTGTACTTCCTATGAACTCCAATCATAATTTTCTGAAGAATCACATTCATCCTGTAATTTATTAGAAACAACCAACACTTCTAGCAAGACATCAAATGTGCTGCATAACAACACATGGTATCACAACTTCAGTAACACAACTGCTTCAGCAGTAGGATTGGGAAGTGTAGAGCATCCACATATAGTCTGGATATCTTCTAAAATCAGTAAATAAAAATCTATGCAATACACCAGGCATGTAAAACTCATTTTAATTCAAGGGTCATTTAATAAGCCTGTAAGATTGCCATGGGCCACATCACATTTAAATTTTTTAAAAATTATATTTTGGAGTAAGGATTCAGAAATATAGATAGGGAAATTAAAAAGATTGTATAATCAAATAAATATATTACAAAAATATATAATTATTGCATAATTGCTTTTAATTATACATATTTTTAAATTCAATTCCTCGCTATCAATCTTTAATTTTCTATTAATCGTTAAAAGTCACATTTTCTGTACAAAAACAAAAGCTTCCATTTAAATTTTATAAATTCAAATATCCATAACTACTAACATTTTTTAAATAAGTTAACAACACAACAAATAAATATTTAAAAAGCCTGTTAGTGCATCCTTTTTACACGTCCTTCAAAGAGGGATTGTTTTGAACTTCATTATTGTTTTTGTCTAGCCAAAAAAAATACAGGTTCTCATTTATGGCTTTTTGTTTTTTTGGTAAGAAATTTCACACAAAGTGATGTTGTCCTTGCAAGAAAGCACTTAGTTTGTGTCACTGATCGAAAGATCAGTGTCATCTGTACATATATGTCTGATAAGGCCAATTGAAAAAAAAAACTAGTGCAATTATATTTTGTTAAAATCAAACTAGTGTATCATAGTATATGACACAGCTATGAAGCTAGAATTACTTCCTATTATCTCATAACATATTATTCTCATTTTCATTTTAGTAAAGAGTGTTGAGGGCCACAAAAAATCACATTGAGGGCCACATGCGGTCTGCAGGCCACCAGTTTGACACCCCTGCAATACACGAAAGGAAAGAGATGAATCATTAACATACCAAGGAGAATACCTGCTGATTCCTAAAAATCTGAAAAAGTTCATTGTGGTAAGGAAAGTAATCAAGAAAAAGTAAGCTATGTGCAGAGGACCAACACTGTTTAACCTCCTGAGAAAGACCCTTTAAAAGAGGTTGAGAAAAAGGAGTGTATAGAATCCCAGCAGAAAACATGCAAATGCATCAAGAGACCTCATACATAGGAGTAACAAGGAGAACATTAGCCCAAAGACCAGATGAGCATAAGCGGAACATAGCCAAAGGAAAATTAATGACGGCATTATCCATAGAAGCATACAGCAGGAACCTAAAGATAAAATGAGATGAAATCAAAATTATTAAATTGCTCAACCCCCCAACACAAGCTCTAATTACAGAGTCCATAGAAATACTGAAAAGACAAAAAATGGAAAAAATTTTGAATGATAAACTGATGACAGAACTCTCCCTCCTATAGAAGTATGCAAATAAATGGACATCCATATAGAATGCTCAATCTCTACATTCCATAACCCCTTTTCTAACTGTTTTTAGATTATTAATTTTAATAATATATGTAATCATCTAGTAATTAATTTATAGTTATTTTTATTTTATTTATATATTACTATTTTCATCATCATAATCAGTAATCATAGTTATCGCATATTGTTCTATTTTGTGCATTTCAAATTATTGTTCTATTTCTGTTAACTTATAGCCTTATGATGGTCTAGTGCTGAAAACATTTGTATCTTAAACTAAAGGATCTTAACTGCTAATAGTGCTGTTTATATTCTTTAAAGTTTTATATAAAAGTGTAAGCAGTTGTAAAGAACCATATGAAGTAGGTTACTTGTAGTTTATCAATGATTCCTTAAATGCCAATGGATACCTGGCTATATTGGAAATCAAATTGCTGAAACCATTAGAGAGCATTTCAACATTTTAAGTAATTGCATCTTTCAGAACAACTCTGTTCTTTGTCATCAAGTGAAGAATATAAATAGACACTTCTGTATTTACTTTATCTTCATTTTTGCATTAGAGTGTTGATAGTAGTGTGTTTACATTTGCTACAGATGAAAAAATGGTTGGAAGAATGATCTATTACAATTTTTACCTGGTCTGGGAACAATCCAGATTTGAATCCTACACAAAATTTATGGCATCATTTTGGAATCTGCAATTGTCAGAGAGAAACCAAAGACACGTATGAATTTCATGAAGCCATAATTCATGTTTTGAATTACAAATTATTAGTTGATTATTTTCAGAACTTTATTTGTCAATGCCTCAGTGGTGTGCTGCTGTCATCAGGGCCAGAGATGGTTCAGCTAAATATTAGTTTACATCTGATGAGCTTTTTCACTTGGCTTCTATATAATTCTATAATTTAATATTAATAATTATTTTAGCCATAATTGTCATATTTATCAAAACTGTTGTATAAAGGTTTCTAATGCTCATTTTGATATATTTTGAGGCCACTTGTCAATTATTAATTTTATCTTAATTATTAATAAATAACTTTTGTTTATATTTCTAGTTTTGATGTTAGTCATTAATTTAACAAACTATTGCAAAAAGGATTATAAATGTGAAATTCCTAAATGATGTACTTTCTTTGAATACCAATGTATATTGCTTATAAAGTTTTGACCAAATACTTGCCTGAATAACCTCAACAATAATAATTTAAAGTAAACTGAAATTAATAATTGAATTTATTTGAACTATGATGCTCTATCTTAGTTCATATCTGTAATATTTCAAATCTTTTGCTTGATATCTGTATAAAGTATAATAATATTGTAGACAGTGATGGCAAATCCAAAATTTTTGATAGACACTATGTTGTTATATATCGTAATTTGTAGTATTTGTGTAGTACAAAACTAATTACCAATGTAAAAGACAAATGTTCATAAACAAAAGTTCAAATACATAAAACTGCTTCAAAATTCATACATTCAATCATAAAAAAACAAACCAAACAAGCACTTTATTGCAGTCTAAAAAGTTTTTTATTTTAAACTTAGCTAACATTTTTGGTTTATTCAACCATCGTCAGGCATACAGTTCCAATTACAATGGAAATATTTCCGTTGTAATTGGAACTGTATGCCTGACGATGGTTGAATAAACCGAAAACGTTAGCTAAGTGTAAAATAAAAAACTTTTTATACTGCAGTAAAGTGCTTGTTTGGTTCGTTTTTTATGATTGAATGTACAAATGTTCATATTTATAAGTATAGTATTTTATTTATATTATCAGAGACATATAAATGAGTTTAAAAATATTGATGTTTAAAATAAATAAAGAAAAAATGAAATGAAATAAAAGCTTACTGTTGTAAAATATTCCACATACCAATAAAATTTTTGTGTCTGCCAAAATTCTCACTCATAATTAATTTGCCATCACTGTTGTAGACTATTGAATATTGTTGTAGAATATAAGATCAGAAATTCATTTCAGATATTTTAAGTTTTATAAATTCATTATTTTCTTCTTATTGCAGTTTATATTAGGATTTATTTGGAGAGTTGCAACAGGACAAATGAAAGAAGTTGATGACACAAGGGAATATGATGTAATTGAAAAGAATAATCAAACAACTGATATTCCTGAAAATTGTGAAAAAAATAAATTATTATATAATGGGTATGTTTTAAATTTTATATACTTTATTTATTTAAATATAGCTGTCTCTTGATTTACAAATTTTTGCAATAACAAATTGTATAAATATATAGATATGGAATCATTTATGCAAGAAGTTTGGGTTAGCTATCAGTCACTTATCCAAGCTTTGCATAAATGATCCCATTTTGCAGCATGGATAAGTTTTGACCTGAAGTAGTCTGGAAAAGGAGATTTTTTGGAATTTACAGAGTTATGTGTAAAATCTACTAAAAAATTAAAAAATTACATAAAATATATAAATAACTGTGTTACTTTCAAAATGTTAGGTTTCCTTTGGTCACTTAACATCAATTAATACTTTCTAAACATACAAGAACTTAAATTTCCTATGACTGAAATCGAACACCTGGTATACACAGATTCAGGAAAGGCAAATTTTAATCAACTTAAATAAAACTTAATTAAAAATTTAAAATCAACTTAAATAAAATATTGCAGAGATTAAAATTTGAACTCGGCAAATTTTAATCTCTGCAATGCTGCATATATATACAGATTTTTAGTTTTTGTTATCTCAAGTTTGTATTTTAATAAATTTGTCTGTTAATAATACTTTGACAATGTAAAACCTAGAATTTCAGTTTTGAACAATGATGCATTAATATTCATAACTTTATTTAAAATTTACATATTTAAAAAATTTCAGTATTTTCATTATTTTTAAGATAACTAATTGAAATTTTCAGGATATTTTCCTTGTATCCTTCTAAAATTATGAACAAAAATTTCAAATATCAGCAAATTTGGCAAAAGTATTTAATTTTATATATTTTGCTTTCCTTTAAAAAAAAATTTAAGTATTTTAAAGAAAACATTAATTTTCTTGTGTAAAAATATTTATATTAGTTTATGCTTATTTTTCATTTAAAAAAATTTACTTTTTTGATGATTTGTTTGTATTCTATTGAATTGTGGCATCTATTACCATCTTAACCATTAATCTTCTTATTTTTCATATGATACATTCCTGTTTTGTCTTTTCTACTAATATCTAACAATTAGAAGAAGGATTTAAGATTTATATTATTTTGCTGTACTTAGTTGACATTTGAGATAATTGAGATTCAACATTACAACTATCTACATTTGCATTGTAAGATTTTTCTATTTTTTTATCAAAAATTTGTTTTACTTCAATAAAAATGCAAAAATAATAAGTATCGAAAACATTTTTTTGTATCTGTTAATTCTATTTTGACTAATAAACCATTTATTGTTAATCTTCTTTCCTGCTATATAAACAGTTGAAAGTTTCAACTTTAAGTAATTGGACTTGAAGGTAAAACTTCTGTAATATAGAATAAAAATAAAATATAATCTATAATAAATATTGATTATATTTTAAGTCTAAATCCATTTACTATTGATCTTCTATTCTCCTATATATAAATACTGAAAATTTCATAAGATTTTGATGAAAATTAAGCAAGATTTCACAATTTTAATTTTTTATTTTTTATGCATATTAATTAGGCTTAATTATAAAACAGCCATGGCACTCAAGGAGTTAAATTTAGATAAATCTGAAAACTTCATTCCACTAAATTATTTGCAAAGATAAATCTATTTTCTAGAAGTTATAATTGATTTTTTTAATTCATTGTTAAAAATTTATTAATTATGGATTTTATTCTGGTAATTATTTTATTAAAACTAATAAACATTAAATAATTCATTTATTTAAAAGATTTATGTTGACTTGATTTAATATATTCCAATAGAATGGCAAAATACAGGCAATTCCTGATTTATATAAATCCAACATGTATAGATCTGTGCTTATGTAGGATTATTTTTAGGTAATGAGTTGGGTCCAAACCTTGATCCCTGCAGAAAAACTGCAGTTGTGGAATTTGGAATTGAATCTGGAGTCTCTCCATGTTGATAAGCAACTGCTTTACCAGGCAGTTTAAGTGCTTTTTCTTTAATATAACTATTTTTAGTGTTATATCATTGTAATACATTAGTGCTATATAACATGCTCCAACATATATAGGTTTTGACTTATGTAAGGTTTCATGGAATGATTCACCTACATAACTTGGGGTCTGCCTGTTTAGTCATAATTCAAATTTACATATCAATAAAAATTGTATAGATAGTTCTTAGTTTACAAGTTCTTGGGTTTAAGAGTTTTTTCAAATATGAAATATCAAAAACATTGAAAATATGAACATTAATTACAGGTATCCCTCTTATAACATGGTAGACAGGTTCCTGAAAAAAACAGTGTTGTGTGTGAAACTGTGTTATGTGAAACCTGGAGCCAATACAAAAAAGATGAGTTATGTTCCAAAACCAATTAAAAACAAATAACTTTTTTTAATTCCACATAAGAAACTTAATTTTTATTAAGAATATTAATAATATGGAATATAAAGAAAAAAATATATATATATATGTAAGATCCCAAAAAACAATAATTTCATAATAATTTACATAAAAATAATTTTTTTAAACTAAATAAATATATTATAGTAATTATTAGAATTCATTTTTAATCAGTATCGTTTTTACTGAAATATACTCAGACTTCATGGAGGCAAGGAATTATGTTGAAAAATTAAGATTTAATAACAAATATTCTTAAATAGCAGTTTTAATTCTATATATTTTCCTAAATATTTTATTAGTTCATGTTGTTAGAGTTTTGACAGAAATTCAATCCATCTCTCTCACTATTTGGTACTTTTCTTGAAAATCAATTTCCAATGATTCTTATTGTGTCATGGACAATATCAGATTTATCTGCCATTTTTTTATTATATGTTCAGTTTCCTCAAAAGGAATGTTGCTAAGGTAAATATTTCTGATCTTTATCTTATTTAATATTTTTATGAAGTTATTGTAATGCTAATTTGTTCTATATTTGAACTGAATTTCTGAAATATAAAATCAAAATACAGATGATTAGTTTTTAAAAAATTTTATAAATTTGAAAATTTTTCTATAAGAAATTTATTAGTCATCATTAGTTTAGTCCAAAGTTGTTAAGATGATTTTCAGAATTTCATTTTTATTGAATTTTATCATTTGCAAAAAATATCAGGCTTGTTCAGTATACCTTGACTATAAAAAAAATGAATATTTGTACATAAGCTATCTTGATAGATAAGCACATTTCTTATGGATAACAAAACTCTAAAAATAATTATTGGAAAATCATATTGCATAGGTTAAATTGATAGGAATAAATAAATTTCTTATAGTAAAAAATATGTTTTTAGTAAAATTTTAAAGTTTATTAAAAAATTATTTTTAAAACAATCATTTTGATTTTATATTCTGAAATATAGTACAAATTGTCATTAATTAATTCCATGAAAATAATATTAAGATAAAACTGCATGCATTTATTTTTGGCATCCTATTTATCATGAATGATTTTCATGCTTATTGGAAGCATTGCAGCAATAGAGGATGTTAGCAAGTAAAATTAGTAAAATACATTGTCAAATTTTGAAGAAAATTTTATTAAATATTTTATTATTATGCCTTAATTATAAATAGTGTATTAATATATTCAATTAGTTATTTTGGTTCCTTCATATTCTTTCTTTCATGATGCTATTTGTAAGTAGATTAGAATTTCAAATATAAATCATCATTTGTTCTATTCCATATGAGGAGTTGTTATTTTGCTATTGCAAACAAATATTTAGTAAAAGTTTTGTTGAATATTTTTTCACAATAATAATTATGAAACCTAAACCTATTAAAACATTTGATATAAATTTAATTTTATTATAATACCATAACTTAATACTTTTGTCATGTAATTTTTTTACCTATTTATGAACGAAATTGACAACTAGGGCCCAAATTAAAATAAAATTAAAAAAAAATCTAAACTAGCTTAAATTTTATTTTAAGATCCTGTAAGCTAGTTTAGATTTTGTCTTACCTATTTATGTATAGAAAAACATGATACTTGCTTTAAATTTATGTATATAATATTTACTTTAATTTACATTTTAAAGTTTATAACTTTGAAGAAGAAATTTGTTAAAAAACAAAAGCATTTTTGGCATCATTTATAAAAAAAATATGTACATTGATATAAGTGATATATCAAGTAAAACATGTATAGCAATGATTTTAAGACAAATGTAATTAATCATTGTCTGATTGCTATTACAAGAATCATTACAGCTGAAATTCACTAACTTTCATTTTAGAATAAATATTATTAATCTGACATTTATATTCAATAAGATATAGAATGCCAAATCTGAAACTTCAAATCCACTTAATAAAAGAATAAAAGTAGTTTGTAAATAGTAAATCTATGAAAAAGAAACATTGTTTTTTTTTTATATCCTCTCTCCTTTGCAAAGATGCAAAAACATTTATAAGTTGCAATTAAATAGTTATGTAACTTTCATGCAGTGGATGTGGAATTGTTGAATATCTGCAGTTCTATTAGAATGTGTATCTAGACAATAATTTCAATAACTAAGACAACTTTTGGAATGTAGCAGTAATCTCCAGTAACCAGAGTTCCAAGTTTCAGATGATAAAAATTATATTAAGTAACAGAAATTTGATACTGTAAAAGTTATTTTAAAATTTTCAAAATATTTTTTATAAACTTACAAAGAAGGAAAAGATTTGTAAAATAAAAATTATGTAATTTGCTTTAATAGCAATTTTCTTAATATACCATCAATGGAAATAAAACACACTGCTTAACTTTGAGTCTAAAGTTCCTAGTAAATATAGCACTTGAAGCAGTATAAAATAGTATTATATATATTACTATATTTCTTAATATATTTTACAATTAAATTAATACAATTATTAATATAATTTATAACAAGAAAATTGAAACTTTTATCAAATAATAATCGATTCAATGTCATTTATAAAGGTTAATCAAATTTCAAACTTTATAAATATATATATAAATAAGCTAATTTGTTTAATATTTAACTTATTAAACAAATTATATTATCTTATCAAAATATTTCGTTATGTAACATAATTTAAAGACAAAGATGATAAACATTTAATATTAATTGTTTTTTTAGATACGAATTTCCACCATTTTTTATGTAAAGTATCTGCATATATTTTATTATTAATACTGTACGCATTTGAAAGTATTGAAAAATTTGCATCGATCTTTTTACAAGCTTCCATTCTACAGGCCTATTCTGGTCAATAGCCTGCTTTATATATCAGTTGATAATGATACTGATAAGTTCGAATACTGCAGTGGGAATTAGCCATATTTAATGTAGTTTCTTGTTCCTGGTATTTCTACATAATCACTTTATTTTACTATTTGTTGTTAAAATTTTAATGCATATTTTATATTTTTGTCATTTAGCATGTTTAAAATTTTCTAAGAAATGTATTAACACCAACAAACACTTATTAAAAAAATCATATTTAAATATCAATTTTTCATACAAGTTCACGTGTTTTGTTTATTGTTAAATATATTTTTTAATTGAAAGTATCTCAAAATATGCTTACAAAGTGTCAGTATTTGACAAATGCAGTACTTTAACGAATTAAAGTTATATAAATCAATAAAAGGAAAACAGTTAAAGGAGCTAAATTCAATTTCATCCTATTAAAATCTGAAGATTATGGATATAACTTAAGGACCAATAGATAGGTTTTAGAAAAATTTTTATTTCTTCACTCATGATATTTTTGTCCAGTAGTCTAAAAAAGTGATGAGAACTGACATAAATTATCTGTTAAGATAGTACAGTATTTATTGATATTAATTCAAAACAGGTGTTTATATAATATTAAATTTAAGGAAAATAAATGCATTATTTTATAGAAATTATTACGCGATTTGTTTTCGTAAAAAACGCCTTTGGCAACTAGAATAATGCAGTGGTTATTGATCTATCTTGTAGCAGAATAAGCGCGCAAAAAAAAAAAAAGTTACTAAAAAGAAAAGTTGATAATTTATGGAAACGATAAGAAATAATTTAAACATAACAAAATGCTTTATTTTTGGAATTTTAAAGTTGATAAATACTTCATGTTAATTAAGTATTAAAATAGTATAATTTAGATTTATTAAAAAACTGCAATATGTTAAAACAATTGAAGGACAACTGTAATTGAATTTGTTTAAAAAATATATATACAGTAAACTGCAATATGTTAAAACAATTGAAGGACAACTGTAATTGAATTTGTTTAAAAAATAGATATATATATATTCTGTACTATCTTTGATTTATGCTATTTCAGTTTCGAATTATAACATCTGTAACTAAAAATGAGTAATATCCAAAAACTTTTTTAAATTAAATAATTAAATTTTCTTGCTTTAAGCTGATTTTAAATGTTTTATTTTTTTAAACTAGTTTTATAAGAAAAAAAATCAAACGTATATTGAAAAAAATTGTTTAGTCATAATTTGATTTCAACTATTTACATATTTAGATAATTTTAATTAAAAAATTTTTTAATTGAATGAAACCCTTTTTGAAGGAAGTGGTTCTAAATCAGCTTTTTTACAATTCAAGAGTATTAAAACTCACGAAATCTTCATGTATAATTTTTATAATGATGCCAGAGATAAAATAGCACAAATTTAGATACTATCAAATAGTGAATTTAATAAAAGAAAGTAGAAACCCAGAAATTCCACAATGAGAGGGATTCTAGGATGATTGCTCCATCTGGATATAAAATAAATCGAATGTTTCTGTAAGCAATTTCTAATTCTGGCTTAAAATTTTAAAAGTTAAGAATTTAATTTGAATTTTATTTAAAAATAAAATTAAAAGTTAACTTTATTTAAAAAATATTTTTACAGTATGTTAATACGATAACGAGTTTCTGCTTTGGGAGCTGCCACAGTAATTGGTTTTGTACAATATTACTGTTTATAATTTACTGTTGGGTTATTAATAAACTGTATATAATAATTATGAACGAAGCAAGGACTCTGCCCGAGCTTTAGTGAGAGCACATATGTTAGATTTATCTAACTTGTAAGATACGATACCGCACTTATTTAACTTAAACATCGATGCGAGTATTACAACAGCACTCAAAGTAGAATATTATCTACAGTATCGGAAATACGGATCACTACTGTTTCTCCATTTAATCTAAGTTTGTACGCTGAAATTTTTTAATTAATTTAAATAATTATATTTTGAATCCTTGATAAAATTACAGAATATGAATTTCATATATAAAAAGTTTGTTGTTTTGTTTATTATATAATTATAATTTTAAAAACCGATTTAATTTTCATTTATTTTATAAAATAAATGAAAATTATAATATTTTGTTTAGTTTCCCGTTAATAAAATTTTTGAAGACCATGTCTATTTAGATGACTAAGTATAGTAGATTATGAATTTAAAAATTTTCATTAGATGTAAATAATTACGGTCCTTATTTTTCTCTGTAAATAATTTGACGACTAGATAATTATGAAAAAATGTATTAGAAGTTTTTCGTTTTATCAAATTCAGCAGGGAATAAAATAAGTGGTTTAAATCTCAAAAATGCATTTAATTATTTATGCTAAAAAAAAACAATCGTCGCATCTTTTCAGCGAATTTCTGAGTATAAGAAGCATGGATGATGGAAGACATTTTAGCGAACATGTGGACGTTATCTTTAATACGCATGCGTCACGTTTTGACCCGTTCGAATGTAAACCAGTTGAAGGAGTGAGGAACACGTGGTCGCTTATGGCGAGAAGTAAAGGTTAGTTTTTCCTCTAAAACTGATTTTATATAAATATTTCATTTAAGATATGTATTAATTTGAACTTGTAATTTATAAAATTAATGAAATAAACATTTAGGATTAATTTTTAGATATAATCTGGTTTAAAATAGAGGTCATTATGAACGGGTTAAGGAACGAGAAGTATAAATTGTTAATTTATAGGAAGATGGCTTTTTAATGAAAATGTATATCATCGAAATCTAAAATATCTGCTAAATTATAACTACATTGAGTTGCTCGATAGTGTGTGCATATGCTATATACTGCAATCTAAAAGTGATGCAACTTATGAATTAACTGTCCACGTGATCATCTCTCTGTGAAAGCCTGTGTGAAATGAATGAAAATTTGGGTTCGGTCGTACTTTGGTGCATTCTTTTATTGTTGAAAACGGTATTTAACCCGACATATGTATATTAATTTGATGAAATAAATTATTTAATGCTTTTATTTTACTTTAAAAATTTCACAGTTTCAGATTCCAGAATAAAAACATTTTTTCGAATTTTGTGTAAATATTTGTTAATTAAATGTTCTGTCTGTTACTTCAAACTCTAGATAACTTGATTAAAGAAATTGAGTATAAGAAACTGTTATAGGCATATTTATTGCATATGTTGTCAGAGATAATTAATTGGTTTAATAATCAAAATCAAGAAATGCAAATAATCTTTGTGATAAACATTTGTGAATAGTTACAATTTTGTGAGTTTATACAGTTTATGTATTTAATGATATCAAATATTAAATAACTTAAAAGCCTCTAAGGAAAATTATAGTTTTTTAAAGGATTATTGAATTGCTTTTAGGTGATCCATAGACAAATCGATTGTAGAGGAATTGTATGAAATGTGAGTGCATTTATAAAACACAAAAATGATAATTTTCATTAAAAATTAAAATTTGATTAGTTTTAATCAAATTGCAAAATATGAAAATATCTCAAGTATTTTATGACAAGGTGCTAAAGATTTACAAATATAATAGGGCCTATATAGTTTCAAGAACAATGAGATGAAAACTAAAAATAATACTGAACATAATAAATGAATAAAATAATATGAGTACAGTGGAATGGTGTTTCATATATAGATAATCCTTGATGATGTCTAAGAATATTGAACCCTTCCATCATAAATTGAAAATGCCCAAAATTTATGAATTTCTCACTGCTAATATTTACTAGACAGTATATACTAGTTTAATAAACATAAAGAATAGAAAACTAAATGAAATAGATACAAAAAAGGAAGCTTTTCCATATAACAGATCATTAACTCAGGGAATTGATTCCCTGGCTCAATGGTGAAACCCAAGTCAATTGCATTGACCAATAGCAGAATTTATTGATGAAATTGCCATTGTAATTACAAGTTAGTCATAAGTCAAGACATTAATAATCAAGGATTATCTATATGTAGGTTGGGATATGCAGATAGAGGAGAATGAAAGCTAGACTGACCATTTTCTATCATTCCAATCTGAGATAGGAAAAAAATTCAACCAGAAATATAATTTTGGCATGTTTTATTTTTATATTTAAACTGGCTTACTAGACTCATTGTTTTATTAATTAACAATAATATCAATATAATAACACATATTTTAAATTTAATCATAATGTCCAAAAACCATTTCATATTAGTTGGAATTGAATTTGAATAATTTAATGCTATTGGCAAGTGTCAGCATAGATTTGATCCTGATTTGATATATGCTTTGAACTTTCATTTTAAACAATTTTATGAAATTAGCCGATTTTACATGTAAATTTAAAAAAAAAAAACTTCCTTCTTAAAAATGGATTTTAAAATCTGGGACATTTACTGATGTGGGATAATTTCCATAAACGAGGAATGTCATAGAGAATCCAAAATAAATTGTTATCTTTATGAAAGCATTCATATTACTCTACAATTCATAGTCATTAATTGTAATCATGATTATCTTTCAGTTTTGAAATACCAACTTTGAAGTGATGGAAATTGATATTTTGTAAAAAACAGTGTTTCTAATACATCAAGATGAAATATCACTGGATTATTAATTTTTTTCATTAGAATGTCATTGTAGATATGTTAGATTTTTCATTGAATGTGTTGTTTTTCTTTTTATATTACCAAATTTCTGTGTATTTTGTCAAGTTTTAACTTAAGTTTATCAATCAAGTGATAAAACTAACCAATGAAACTGAAGAAATTGCAGCAGAAAATCATGTTGATATTTTAGTATATCTAGTGACTTTACTACAATGCATTCAAAAGTATTCAATTTCCATTCTTTAGTCTTTTCTGTATGCATTTGGCATATCTAAATCAGGCAGCCAAATTGATTTTCAACCAGAATTAAAGTAAATTCATTAAGATATATTGCCTATTTCACAATTTTTATATTTATCAAGATATTTTAAGGATGAGTTAAACTGTGCCATCGCTTATTATCATCACTGTGTCATCACTTATTATCTGTGCCTATCACTTATTTAACATCCTAAGTAATTACCTTTATGTATATCCTAGAACTTCAATTTAACTTTTGAAGGCTAAACCTCCTGATGATTAATTTTTGTAGCTATCCTGAACAATTTGTCTCAACTATTAAAATTTTTTCATTTCTTTGTTCAAGTTTTGTCAATTGTATTTATTTCAAATTTTTTTGTTTTTACGAAACAGATGATTTTCATAAAATATTTCTCTTATTCATATTCTAAAACCAATATATTCACAAATACTCATCCACTTGATATCTTCAGTCTTGGACTCCCTGTCCCATACTTGCCATTCACATATCCATCCGCTATACATTGCTTCATCAATCAATCTTTGTTTGCCCCCACATGATCAAAATATCTCAATCTCGAATTATACACTATATCAATCACATTTTTTTCATTCATGTTGTTTTTATACTTTGTCATTTGAAATACACTTCTATTATGTCACTTCACTCACATCCCTCAAATATTTCATCACCATTACATTCAAAGATTATTTATGCCTTTCATCTCATATCCATATTTCAGTGTATCCAGCACCATATTGATTTACAGCCATTCTACCATTCTATCAATCTTTGATAGATTTTCATTCTTAGCATACACACTAGATCAGGGCCAGCTCGACATATGATTGAGCAGAGTGCCCACTCAGAGCACCAATATTTAAGAAGCGCCAAAGGGTGCTGATGCATTTTTTGTATTTTATTATTATTATTGTAGTAAGACACAATTATTTTTTACATATAATTCAAACAGTGAGTAGACAGTAAATGGGATAACTACCCAATCCACTTACTGTCTAAATTATGTGTAAAAAATAACTATCAAAACTGACAACTTGAGGGGTACACCAAAAATTTTTTCTTGGGGCACTTAAACCTCTAGAGCAAGTACTACACTACATAGTATCAGGAGATATGAGGTGAGGAAAGAGTGCCTATATCTAAATCTTGTTTCTTGGGACAAATTTAAGTAAAGCAAGTACTGGTTCAATTAAAACAAATAAAATACAAGCTTTACTTTCTCAAACCAAACTAATTTTTATTAAAGCACTTTTGGATATTTATCCATCATCAGTAAACTAAAAACTGAAGAAACATTTGGAAAAACCTTTGTAATACACAAAAACCCTAACCATCCACCCAAATGATGCTATTCTTTCCCCTTGAGTGCAAAAATAAACATCACATGCACACAACCCATGTGCACAAAAAACCTACACTGATGTTATTAAGACATTAAAAAGGATCAATATAAAATACAGAATACACATATATTTAATGGATTAATGACACAACTGTAAGATGTCTATGGAATGTTTTCTTTAAATATTTAACAAAGAACTTCTATTCTGCCAGTAAATTATCGGCATATTTTTGTTGTTAATGTCCTAATTAAAGTTCTCCTTAAGGATATGCCACTTTGTTTGACAAAATCTCTTTTTATATTTTCCTTCAAAACAGTATCTTGGCTCCACAAAACATTGATATTATTAAGGAGTGTGATATCACTAAGAATAGTGAAAGCCTTCCCAGTAATAATATCATATAAATGTTGCTTTATCCTATTCCATAGTTGTTTGGTGGCAATTCCAATATATGCCAGCTGGAAACTGTGTCCAGTATTAAATAAAGAAATCTTATAGATCCTAGTCCTTTCTAATGTAGGCTAGTCTTCTTTCTCTCAGTATAGCATTTAAAACTGAATTATTACATTTAACAATTATTTTTATTTTATGCAACTTTTGTATTTTCATTTTAAGCTTATTTAACATGAAATGCTAGAGAAGGCTACCTTTAAAAATATCTAATTTAGTTGGATTATTATTTTCTCTATATAAGATATGTTTATTAACAATATTCATGAATTTTTGGATTGCATAACAGCTATTGATGATAAGAAAGATATCAATAACATATCAAGCATAAAACAAAAGATTCTCTTCAATGCATATTTTTCTAAAGTAATTTCTGCCAAATAACCTCAGTAGCAAACCCATGGATATGTCATGAAGCTGTTTAAAATAATCACTACTAAGCTGGAAGTATGCTTTGTAGGTAGGCAGGTATGTTATCTCAGAGATAACTCTAAACCAGCGCTTCTCAAACTATGGGTTAGTGCTTGTTGTGATTTCTTTTGTCAGTAGAAGCAGCGGAACTCAGTTGTTTATAGTCACTGAAATTCATTTCACCTGCAATATCTCGCACCGTTACATGCCAGTTTACATTGCTCAACTCTTGCAATATTCACTAGCATGACATGACTACGTGTCTATGTAGTTCATGTCATCAGCTCTCATTCTTTGCCAAATTGATGACATGATTTTGTATACTCTTGCCTGTGACAATGTTTGTTCCCTATGCTGCACTTGCAATTATCTCAAAAATCTCAGCTGATTTAATTTTCTTTTTTGCAAGAAATTTGATTATGCACTACTGTTCCACAGCTACAGTCAAACTGATTGCTGCCATCTTTGCTGCAAGTACTGTGCATGTGCCAAATATATCACATAGTGCAGAATATTTAGGAAGGATTATGTCACATCCACCACAACTTTTATCATGCTACAGTTATTCTTCAATTTTTTTATGCACAAAAGTCTCAATCAATCTTGAATGACCTTTGTATATGATGAGCCTTCTTCGTATATGATGAATTGCTGCTTTTAGATGAAAATGAAGCAGATGGTCTCACTAGACTACAGTAAAAGTTTCAGAAAAGATAAAATTACCCTGCCAGAGCAATTAAATTTAATATATAAACAAGAGTATCAAATTACTGATAAGAGTTTAGTCTTGTGTGTTTGAGATAAGACAAAAATTTTGTTAATCTGATGCAGTAGTGTTTAATAAGCTGTAGATGTAAAATCCAGAATTAATTTATAGATATTAATTTATAGAATTAATTTATATCCTTAGATAAAGGCACAAGCCTCATATGAACCAAATGGCTGATCCAGAGTGGAATTAAAGAAGCAATTCCAGATTTTCCATGAGTAAAAACTAGCATATACATGTGATATAGATATGTTTTTCTATGTAGCAGAAAAAATGTATTAGTTATTAAAGAAAGATTAAGAAAATCTTTGATAGCAGCAGACATGCTAAAAGCAAATTATTTTTAACAGGATATTTTCCAAAAATATAACAAGGGTTTATAGCAGCGTTTCTCAAACTGTGGGTTGTGACCCTAAAAGGGGTCGCTGTGTATTCCTAGTATGGATTTACAAAAATTAATGAAAATGTTTTGTGTTGTAGGAGAGTGCAAATAATTATCTAAATGTATTAAGTAAAACCGTGTTGTAGAAGTACCATGTTATATGAGGGCTTCCACAGTTTTCTAATCATGTTAGAGTAAAGCCATGTTATAGAAGGAATACCTGTACAATAAATAAAGGCTAAACATTCATAAAATGACATTTCAAAATGCATACTTAGCTATATAATATAGTGTGACTGGATTATTTGTCATATGCTACAAAATCAGAAAAATCAAATTGACTATTGATAAACTTTAATAGCTTATCCTCTAGTTTTTCCAGCATATCATTTAAGTAACTTCAATTTTTAGTTTCTGTCTAAGTAAATGGTTTATTTGTATAAAAGATCATGTATTTATCTGTTAATAATAATTATTATTAACAGATAAATTATTATTATTTTAAAATTTTATATGACAAATAATTTTTTATTATTATAATTTTCTCGATTTAAAAGGTTATATTTTCATTTCTTTAGATAAATAAATCATTATTCAATCATAATCTATTGATTTTATTGTCCCTTACTTAATTTTATTGTGGTCAGATTGGATTACTGAGAATGAAATCTCTAATTTCAACATATCTATAGGAAATTGATTCTTAGTTTATGAGTTCTTACTTTATGAGCAATTTCCAGGTTTGAATTAACTCATAAAGTAACTACCCATATTATATTAGATTTAAATATTTGTAATATTAATTAATCATTATGAAGTTATGAGCTTTATATAGTGGCAAAAGTTTTTAAAAAATGTAGTAAATAGATTATTGATACTTATGTTATTGATATATGCCAATCTTGAATTTGATGCTAGATTCTTTTGTGAAAGCAGAAGTGAATTTTAGCTTAAAGTCAATGATAGTAAGTAATAATACTTAGTAAATTAGATATAAAATATATTTGAGGGAATAAGCAAGAAAATCATAAAACCAATCAGTTATTCATATTGTTGAATTTGTAATAAACATCTGTATATCATTTTTTTGATGAAACACTTTGAGGGATTGATATGCAAGTAAAATTTATTAAAATATGAAGATATTATATAAGTTATTATTTAGAGCAATGCTTCTCAAACTATGGGTCGTGACCCCAATTGGGGACGTGATGAATTGCTATAAATCAGTGCTTCTCAAACTATGGGTTGCGACCCCCACTTCTCAAACTATGGGTCGTGATCCCAGGTCGCAAAGCGAAATGCTACTCAAACTATGGGTCGCGACCCTATTTGGGGTCGCGAAGCGAAATGCTGGATTTCACTTGGGTCGTGACCCATTTCGCTTCGCGGCCCAAAATGGGGTTTGCAAAAATTAAATTCAAACACTTGAATTTCAGTTTATATGTAATTTCATAAACACCCAATATTTAACATATGATGACATATGTCTCGGTGTGGTTGGTTGATTGTGTTCATCTTAATAAGTGTGTAAATGACTGTACTTGTATGTTTTATTTCATATTTAATACCTGGGGTCACGAAAAAGATTTGTATGTTTTATTTCATATTTAATACCTGGGATCGCGAAAAATCTCGTAATATGTTTTATTTCATATTTAATACCTGGGGTCGCGAAAAATCTCGTAATGGTGTACTTGTATGTTTTATTTCATATTTAATACCTGGGGTCACGAAAAAGATTTGTATGTTTTATTTCATATTTAATACCTGGGATCGCGAAAAATCTCGTAATATATTTCATATTTAATACTTGGGGTCGCGAAAAATCTCGCAATGAAAAATAGGGTCGATTTTTAATACCTGGGGTCGCGAAAAATCTCGTAATGAAAAATGGGGTCATAAATGAAAAAAGTTTGAGAAGCACTGATTTAGAGCATAATTGATTTAAACAAATTACAATGGGTAATTGATTGATGGTGAAATAGTTTCTTCCCAAAAACAAAAATTATCTTCACAGAATGAAAAATTGTTATGCATTTTATACAGTTTGTTAAATGGAAAATTTATAAACCATATGTTCATAAATTAAGGAATAACTGTAATATAGGTTGAGTATTCCTCATCCAAAATGTTTAGTATTAAAGCTATGTTTAGACGGTACTACTTTTCATGCAACAAGATGCATGCAACTAGGCGCATGAGAAGGCATGCAAGGTTTGCATACCTCAAAATCTGCTGCACTACTAGACGCAAGAAGGCACATGTGTTCTCCATCCTAATTGGGTTACATGTGCAAGTAATCATGCAACATCTTGTTGTTTTGATTATTTTTAAGCTTTTTTTTGCAAATTTTTCTTTGCTTTATGGATTGGTGTGTGGAGAAAACATTTTAATTTATTGAAGACTATCATTGTCAAGTTATTTTATGGCAATCTTCCCATAAATTATACAAAAACTGGGAAACATGACATGATGCTATACAAGAGTTGAGTGATAAATATCAAATAGATACGAAATCCCTTTTAAATAAAATTAAAGTATTGAGGTATGAACTATCTATTCTGATTTGGTTCAAAATACTGATGTTATTAGCGTGTTGATCGGAATATTTGCAAGTCCAGTACTTCCTTTTTTCTTCTTTTCCTTCTGTTATTTGAAATGATAACAATCACTGCCACTAAAGCAGTAATGTACAACTCTTTTTGTGTTGGCACTTTCTACAATATGTCCTCTATGTGTGAACTTGAAAGAGCAAGCTGCATTCCTCATGTGGCTGTTGTGCATTGAGGCATGCATCATTCTCCATACAACATTGCAGGCAAAGAGACATCTTCTAAACGTACCTTAAGAGTGTTTTGGATTTTTGATTTTTCCAGATTTTGGAATATATGATTTGGTGGAATTTAAGTGAGAAAAAATTCAAGACTTTCAAAGAATTTCTTTTTAATTTGAGAATAAACAAGAATATACAGTAAATGCTCTTTGCTGTGAAAACAAAATTATAGATTTCAGAATTTTGGATTGGGGATACTCAACCTATATTAGAAGTAAGTAAAATATATTACAAAAACTAAAATCAGATATTCTAAAATTAAAAAAATTAAATACAGTTTTATAATATGCAGTAAATTATGTATAATTTTTAAAATATTTGATTTTAGCAGATTAATATTTAGGGTTTTAAGTCTTTGAACTAGAATCTCTATCATTGTAATTCTAGATGAATTAAGTTGATTGATTATTACTAAAATTTCTGCAATTTTTTTAAATATTAGTTTATTTCCTATAATATAATGCTACTTCCATTTTATAGTTTACTTTTAATATTCAAATAACACAAATTCTCTTTTTTTTTTATTAAAGTATTTCAAATATTGGTGAATCATTTTCAAGTAAAGAACACACAAATGCAGAAATTTTGAAAGGTGAAAATCAGCATGTGAATTATCATCAAGCAAGATTAAGAAGATAGCTTTATTAATAATAAAAAATGATTATAAATCAAATTTGAAAGAATGGAAAAGATTTCATTCCATAGATAACCCATTTTTTAAATTAGAAGGAAAAAGCTTGTTAAAATCCAACTAATATAATAATTGTATTGAATTATTGTTATGTAGAAAATCTAACCAATTGTTAAATTTGTTAGCTGGGAAAGCATTGTTCAGTTATCTCATCAACAGATTGATTTGTTTCATTTTAATTATTTTGTATTGCTGTGATGTATCAATTATATGCTCAAAATATTATTATTTAAAATTCTTGTAAACAATATTATATTATAGATTTCATAAATATAGTCATAAAAATTTCTGTTTATTTAAATCACTAATTTTTAAAATAATGATACTATTTGGCATTTAATTATTTTATCTAAAGTATTTTTTTATGTTTCATTTTGAATTTTATCCAAAGATTTTTTGTTATTGATTAAATTTGATTATTTAAATATCCATATATTTTTTTAAATTCATTTTATTTGACATAAAAATAATCTCAAATATAATTTACGTATAATCATAAAATTTTAACATTTTATAAACTAATAATATGTTACATTAGAATCTATAGAAAACTTGATTAGAATTTATAATCATATTGTTTTTTGTAATAGAGGCATTAAATGTTTTAAATATTAATGTATTTGTGGGATAAAATTTTTTGGTACAGATTAAGTATCTCTAATCCAAAATCCATAACTTTGCTTGCACAACAAGGAATCCTTTGGGCTAGGACTATGACTTACTGTTTGTGCTGTGAAAGATAGCAGAATAGAGCACAAACAGCTGTGGCACTTTGTCATGATTCAGTAAACTATCAAACATTGCCAATGTGAGATGTCTCTGACTACTTATTTTCTGTTGTGTTATTTATATTAATATATTGTTAAAAAATGTCAAAATGGTCTGATAGCGAATTTTTTCTCGCTTCAATTCCACTTAACATGTATTCCAATATCTGGAAAAATCTAAAGTCTGAAACGTTCTTGTCCTAAGCATTTCGGATTAGGGATAGTCAACCTGTATTAATAAAAAAAAATATGTAATATAATATGCCAATTGAACCATAAAATGCTAATCATTCCAATGTCCTTATACATTCAGTGTTGGTTGATTGTGTTCATCTTAATAAGTGTGTAAATGATTTATGTACTTATATGTTTTATCTCATATTTAATACTGGGGTTGCAAAAAATCTCGTAATGAAAAATGGAGTCATGAATGAAAAATGTTTGAGAAGTGCTGCTCTAAACTGTTTCACTGAGATGACTTTTGTGGCAACAAATTATGAAGTTTCAGGAAACATTGTTTTACTCAAACTTGGTATAAGGATTTAAAGTGTAACACAGGATATCATCATCACTGGGACTAATTTTGTTAAGTTTAAATAATATCATATATATTCTTAAGAACAAATGAGTAATTGTTATCACAGTTCAGAGTATTTAATAGAAATAACCTTTTTTCAGCTTGTAAGTATAAGTAGCAAATCTTCACAATAGATCTAATTTCAATAGATTTGTATTTTAACATAAGTAAAAATCCTGGGATGTGCCACATATCTTGTTTCAATATTGTTCAAATATGCTGGATTATGGTCACTGTTTTGTAGTTTGACAAGACATTTTAAAATATATATCCAGTGGAGTTCTTTTTTTTATACTTTACAATTCCTATAAATAGTATAATCCATAAATTTTTGTTAGGAAGTAATACTACATTTTTGTTTTTATCTGTCTTAGTAATAGTGGTGATATCATGGGTTGTTTAATGATATCTATAGCTATTTTGATTTTTCTGTAGACCTTTAAAGTTGTTTCTAATAATTTCATATGTTGTAATTAACTGCATCCCATTTATAACATTCTTTACCATCACATTTAAGCTTATGAAGCAAATTTTCAAGTGCATTGGATGCATTAGATAGGCCACAGTTCCTATATGATACTAACTATTGGACTATAATGCAACTTTCACAAAATCAAGAACCATAATGTCCCAGTAAGAGAGTCATTTGAGAAATCATACTCATATTCTTATCTTAGCTAGGTCTTAATGAGCCATCATAGTTTTTTAATAAATTTACTCAGCAATTTATAGTTGTTGTAGACCAGAGAGACATAAAAATCAGAAACAATTTTTCATACATGAACATTATCTAGAAAAATTGTTGGTGGTGGTTTTGTGGAACATCCCAGCAGGGACTGCCTGCATCAGAAACTGGTCAGTCACTCGCTTGAGATTACCGGCTGAGGAGGGCCATAATAGGCCAAAAGCGTTTCCGGAAAACAATTGTATTATTAGTATTATGTAGTGCATATTATATATATCTAATAATAAATTAGTTTATTTATCCTGCTTCAAGTGCTTGTTGTGATTTCTTGTGTTAGTAGAAGCAGCATAACCCAGTTGTTTATAGGTATTATAATTTTTTTTTTTAATATGCAGTTTTTCAAAAATCTTAAATCACATATATTGAAATACAGTGGGTGATTGGTTAACGAACAGTTCGGATAACAAACACTTTTTTGAAAGATTTTTATGTTCGATTAACGAACACATGTTCGGATAACGAACACTTCACAGAACAAACTGTGAGACCTGCGAACTGACCGAATCCGATCAACCGGATGGCTGCGTGGTAAAGCTGTGGCTTACCATTCTGGAGGATCCAGGGGTCCTACTCCTCCAATTTTTAGGAGGGATCTGGGTCCGAACCATTGAAACCATCCTTCAATCTTCCGGTTGATCCCATCATCATCATAGGTGTTGGTCAGCCTGTGATGATAGCGGCTCTATAAGTGGCCGCCGCCAGATAAAAATATTCCATGAGGATAGTTCGGCTTAACTAATCTAATGGAATGACAGGCTTAGGCCTTGCATGCTTGTGGCCTTATGGGTAAGGATGGAAGAAAAGTAGTTTTCCCAATTAAAATGAACTCAGAGACAACGTAAAACAAATTAAAGATTTATTAAAGAAGGTTAGAGAGAGATTTTACAATTTTTTGGTGTTAGAATGGCACCCATACCAAGTTAAGGTCAACAAGATTGGAGATCTCTACCACGACAATGCTATTAATCACTTCCGAAAAATCCTGGAGGAGAGAGAAAAGCAATCGATATTGGACAGATTCTTTATCGGAAAATAAATATAATAGATGAAAATGCAAGACTATGTATGTATATATTATTGTTATTA
>AYEL01087466.1:0-17392 GCA_000484575.1 Olivierus martensii | reverse complement strand
AAAGATGGGAAAAACGAAGGAATGGAGTCAAGATATGCGTGAAAAGGTCATAAAACTGCATAAAGCTGACCATGGATACAAGAAAATTAGTTCCCGATTGCAGATTCCTGTTTCAACAGTACAAAAAATCATTCAGAAATGAAAGCACCATGGCACTAACAAATTTAAAACCTGCAGGTCGCCCATCATTATTGAGTGATAGAGCTACTCGCTTGTTGAAAAGGATTGTATTAAATGATAGAAGTCTTCGAGGCAAGTAGCAGCTGAACTTAGGGAGGGAAATAATGGCCAATGTCTCTTCGAGAACAGTTAGACCCACTTAAACAAGTGTAACATCCGAGGTATAAAATGATAGAAAGAAGTCTTCGAGGCAAGTACAGCTGAATTTAGGGAGGGAAATGCGGCCAATGTCTCTTTGAGAACAGTTACACGGCACTTAAACAAGTGTAACCTCCGAGGTTGTGTGGCGAGAAAGAAGCCATATCTGAAGCAGTGCCATAAAAAAGGACGTTTGGAATTTGCAAAGAAATATATCAAAGAACCGGAAACCTTTTTTAATAAAGTTTTATGGTCTGATGAGACAAAAATCAACCTCTTCAATAGTGACGGTAGGCAGTTTGTTTCAAAACTCTTCATTTTTGAAACGCCTACGCACGGTAGGCGTTTCAAAAATGAAGAGTTCAAAGATTGTCTGGTGCCAACTGTAAAGCATGGTGGTGGTAGCGTGTTACTTTGGGGTTGCATGAGTGCAAATGGGCCTGGAGACCTTGAAATTATTGATGGAATCCTTAATTCTGAACGATATCAGAATATATTGCAATTGAAAATGATTCCTTCTGCTGTCAGGCTCCTTGGCAGAAGGTATTATTTTCAACAGGACAACGATCCTAAACATGTTTCACATTCAACAATGCAATTTTTTGATCAAAACAAAATTAAGCTCCTTTCTCCCTGGCCTAGCCAAAGTCCGGACCTTAATGTCATCGAGCATTGTTGGTGCCAGCTAAAGAAAATGGTCAAGGATCGCCACCCCAAGAACATAGCAGAATTAAAAAGGTTTTGTAAAGAGGAATGGGCAAAACTCGACATAGACTTTTGCAGGAAGCTTGTTGAAGGCTACCAAAAACGATTACAAGCTGTAATTTCTGCTAAAGGTGGGCATATTAAATATTAATTGTAAGGCATCAATACTTTTGTCCACCTTATGTTTTCAGTTTTTGTTTGTACAGAAATAAATAATTGCTATTTCTGATTGAATGTGCTATCCTTACTATTCTTTGCTCTTTCCAATTTCATAAACAGGGTTTGAAAACGTTACATTAACCTCGAACACTAATATTGCCAAAATAATAATAAAAAATGGTGGGGTATCAATACTTTTGTCCACCACTATATCTTTTGTTCCGCACTATTTTATATTTAAGAGTGTAAACATTATATATAAATGCATATAATCATTGATTAATATATAATAAAGTACAGGAATCCCTCCTATAACACGGTAGATAGGTTCTTGAAAAACACCGTGAGGTGTGAAACCGTGTTATATGAGACCCAGAGTCAATTCAAAAAGGAGAGTTACGTTCCAAAACAAATAAGTTTTCTTAATTCCACATAAGAAACTGAATGTTTATTAAGAATATTAATAACACGAATCATAAAGAAAAAATATATACGTTAACCCTTAAAAAACAATATAGCCTATGTAAAACAAAAAGAAAGAAAAAGTATACATCCTATATAACATTCACATAATTATATCAATTATTATGCACCGGGTGAGGGGTGACACCAATGCTATGAACGGTACTGCTTGATGCTTTTTCATTATTCGTGATTGTAAACTTCATATATAACATTCGTATGATAATTATATCTTCCTTACCACTGTTTCGTTATAACGAGACCGTTTCTTTTTCTTTAACAATATCAACTTCATTTTCTGAACTTTTTCATGCATTTAAAGTTAGTGTATCTTCCGCTCTCTTTACAAAATTTATAATCTAATTATCTCGTTAACATATACCTGTAAAAATTTATGAATAAAAAAGTTTTTTTTACGCTTTCACATTCCTCTATCGAAGAGTAAAAACTTATTTTTTATCCAAAAACTAAACTTTTGGAACACAAAATACTCAATAGTTGACAATTAATTCGATTTCAAATCGAAATCGAAAATAGACTGCGTATCGTCTCTCTCGTGGTAAACTAGCGAAATTGCATGTATGATTAATTTTAGCCAAGTATTTCTCAATGATGGCATTTTATGTGTGTATTGTATGTTCCTGTATGGATTTACAGAAATTAATGAAAATGTTTTGTGTTGTAGGAGAATAAACGTAATTTTCTAAATGTGTTAAGTAAGAACCGTGTTATATGAGGGTTTCCGCAATTTTCAAATAGTGTTAGAACGAAACTGTGTTATAAGAGAGATACCTGTAAATTACTCATTTGGTTTATATAAGAATATTTTTGTTGCAATCCTCTCAAAATTAATTATTCATTTTTATAAAGTTTATCCTGAAAAGCCATATAAAAATTTAGATATTGATAACTTCTGCCCTCGAGGAAAAAATTAAGTCGGTACAGCCACTGTATAATGAGTGACTACTAAATATGCTTCTACTAACGATCTGTTCATCTGGCCAGTGACTCTGAAAATAACACGGTATTTTGTCGAGGCAGGTTATCTCCAGATTTAATAGTTTTGACAGGCAATTTATTTGTTACGATACTTTTTAGAAATAAATGAAACCGTAATATAAATTGATATAATACTATATTCACATTAGATAATTACTTTCATTAAGATCATCGTCATCCAGGTAATCAGAAAGTCCAATAAAATTTGAGATCGAGGCCTTTATAAAAAAACTTGGAAGTGTTGAATTTGTCGATTCTTTTTAAATTTGAGATTCGATGTCATTGTGCCTTCGTATCGCTTTCAGTTGACCAACAGTTAATATAGTCACAGATGGATTTAGGTGGGCATAGGCACTATCCCTAAAGTTATTGTAAATTTATAAGACTCGTATCTTTGGGTACCTATAATCTCTCCTATTAATAGAATTATTATTCCAATCCTTAGCTATCTATATATTTCAACTTTAAACCCTTACTCGAAATCCGAAGGACTTAAAAATTTAATAAAAATCTGAATGATTAAACACGAATTTTTTCGTAATTCCGAAATGCTGCAACTTCAATCAATTTTTGATTATACAGTATGTGATTCTGAATACCTATATTCAATCGAGATAGGCTGCTGAATTTTCGAGGCCTCACTTTCACTTTATGCCAATTTACGGCTATCACAAATTGGCAGACATGGAATTTGATTATTTATATATAAATTATACGTTTATAATTATCAATATATAACTATTACGAATTTAATGCTATAGTTATTTAAATTCGGAATCTAAATATAATCCATGAAAATATTTATCTTAATGCGCAATAATAGTTTGTACTTTATTACCATATATTGAAGTTTAACCGCAATTCTACCTTCAAAATTATATCAATTCGAATTAAAATATTTCTGTTCGAATTTAAATTATAATTGTTATTTGAAAGATATTCCTTTCTCTCCAAGATTTTGTTTTTTACACGAAAGTATTTTTCTATTTTGTTTAATTTACTAATGAAATATTAAAGGAATAATTACAACCAGGATTTTATATCTGGCAGAGAATGCTTACAATTTAATATCGAATTCGTGACATAATATTTATAATAAAATTGCAGATGGAGTTTATTACGAATTCGAATCATACAAATAAGAAATAAATATAAACAACTAAACAAGAATATTTTTAAATAGAACATATGTGTAATAATTAATGACCAAAATATGTGGATTCTTGTCGCTATTCGTGGAATTAAAACGGCTGTTAGATCCTTTATCCTCGTTTGTTATCATTATAAATAAATTTTAAAGATACTGTAGCAGGTGGGAAAGAAAGATTATAAAAGTCTGAAATTTTTCAAAATAATTGTTCTAACACGCAAAATATATATAAAGCAATCTGGCTTTAATGATATTAACATCATTAAATCCAGAATATGTTCATCGCGCATTATTCGCTAAAACTCTAACCAACATTTTAACTTGTATATAAATAAATGGAAAATAATTGAGAGTACGTTTAAGTTATAGAAATGTTTTAAAAAATGATTATTTTCAGTACATTTATAAATCTGAAATATAGTAAAAATTTTACATAATAAATTTAGTTAAATGATCTTTACTTAAGTAATAAATTAATTGACATAAAATGATAATAGACGCTTAATTAAAACATCCTGGCCAATGCGCAATATTTCGCACGCTGGCCAAACTGCAATCATTTTTGGTATCTGTTTTTAAATATAGTACAAAACTGTATATAACAGTAGCTTAAAATAAATATTGTACTTAAATATTCGGTAAATATTATATTTTAAATTATATTAATTCAAAAATTAAAATGAAATTAATTCATAGTAGACGATTTTAATTAATTAAATATTTAAATGATAAATGCAAAAAGTATTTATAGAATTATACGAAGGTATGGATGATATTCGGCACATTTAGGTAAATATTTCATCCACTTATATTACGAATAAATAAATAAAAATTCGAATAGAAAGTCATGTCATTACTTCTTTTATATTTCCCATTTCACTAACTTGTAAAATGCAACGTCAGCGAAAAAGTAAAAGAAAATTAAACTTGTCGATTAATAAGAAAGCCAACCCATCAGTCAACCGACGGTTATAGAGAGGAGTTTCTGTTTTTAGAAGTTTGTGTGTATCGGATAGTTTTCCGCTAGATTTACTTGTGTTTTGTTGGAAAGCAGCCTAGAGTCAACCTTAGAAAGAAAGGAAAGATCCAACCTTCAGTTAATATTACAAAAATAACTGAACATACTGTTAATCTCTTTTGACTGGTAGCTAATTGTTTGTTATCGATACTGTATTTCTTATTTTGTCGTTTAATTACCGTTATACAATAAAACTGGAGATATCATTCTAAAACCACTATATTAATGAAATATATTAATACAGATTGCGTTTAAATTTATAAAACCAACAACTTTCAGTTAAATTTATGCCTATATAGATTTATTTATTAAATGGATGAAATAACATAATGCGGGTCACGATGCATTTACATATACATAATACAGTACAGTAATGCATTTTGGATAACCAAATAAAATTATACAGTAAAACATTTGCATTTATTAATTGAGATTCTATAACAATTAGTACGAGGGTAAGTCAAAAATTATCTACACTTTTGACATAACTCTGCCTAAACTGTGCACTGACTTCTGCCCGCGCTTATTTTATTGTTATACTGTTGTGGTCATGCTATGAAAGTTTGATCCTAATTCCTCCATTTGTCTTCCTTTCCTTGCAGATCGATCATGGCTGCTCCATTAGAAGTTTGCACCAAAGAGGAACAGCGAGCAGTGATCCGATTCCTATGGTCAGAGGGTGTCAAAGGGTCAGATATTCATCGCAGACTATCATCGCAATATGGGGAAGTGCACTATCACGAAAAACTGTGTTCTTGTGGATCGAGAAGTTTACGAGTGTTGTCTTCTGTAGTGGAGGTTGATGGCCGTCCTGCTCCCTCTTCATGCGTTACACTTGTTCGACCACTTTTAAACTTCTCGATCCACAAGAAGACTGGTCAGAGGGTGTCTGACCCTTTGACACCCTCTGACCATAGGAATCGGATCACTGCTCGCTGTTCCTCTTTGGTGCAAACTTCTAATGGAGCAGCCATGATCGATCTGCAAGGAAAGGAAGACAAATGGAGGAATTAGGATCAAACTTTCATAGCATGACCACAACAGCATAACAATAAAATAAGCGCGGGCAGAAGTCGGTGTGCACAGTTTAGGCAGAGTTATGTCAAAAGTGTAGATAATTTTTGACTTACCCTCGTACATATAGAGTGGTCCGTAATGGTTCGGATAAAATTAAACCACGAATTTCTTATATCAAAATAATGAAAACGTTCTAATAAGTATTGGCCCAAACAGATTTAAGAAATATATGCGCAGTTTGTAACGGTGCTTTTTTCAAAGATGGTAAAAGAAATGTATTTAATTAATGAAATAAATTTTAAAAAGCAAAATTGACATCATAATCCAAGAAGGAAAAAACGTAAGAAAATGTTACACTATCTTATTATTTTTTTAAATTTATTTCATTGATTAAACAAACACAAGTTTACTTTACCATCCGTGAAAAATTACTATTACAAAATGCGCATATTTCTCTTAAATGGGAAATTTTGGGTCTATGTTTATAAGAGAATTTTTCATTATTTTGATGTAAGAAATTGGTGGATTTTGATTTTGTCCCAACCGTGACGGGATACCTTGTATATTGGTTGAAAATTATTAGTGAAATATAACAATTGGAAATACGGGGAGGGTAAAATTAAATGCTGTATAATCTAACCTGGCTTATATAAAAAAGAAAGCGCGTTGACATAAATCTACTGGCCAGTTAAAAAATTGCCAACCGCTGCAACCAACCGTTCGAAACTAATGCTGGCCACTAATCTTCCGTGAACGGGTCCTCATATCTAAAAAATTTCTGTCACCAACAGATGAAGTTCTCTCAAACTTAACGACATCCATCGAAGTACTAGCTCGGTCGAATTTTATTGTTTGTTTCTCAAATCTCTAGACACAATTAGGTTTATATGTAGGCCTAACATAACTAATTAAAGAATGCTGTATAGGCCTAGTATTGTTTTGGAAAAATTTAGTTTTGTCGAATAACAACTCGAACATTAATTAGTCAGTCATTCTCTTTTGTTTTGTATTTGCTAAATAAATAAAAATTTTAAAAATTTCATAGAAAAAATGGAAAACGATGAATACAATTTACATTATCAAAACTTCGTAGAATAACAACTCGAACATTAATTAGTCAGTCATTCTCTTTTGTTTTGTATTTGCTAAATTAATAAAAATTTTAAAAATTTCATAGAAAAATTGGAAAACGATGAATACAATTTACATTATCAAAACTTCATATTGAGTATAGTATAGTATTTGCTTTTTTGTTTGTACAATACATAAATTTATGTACTAAATATTAAACAAATTATAAAGATTCTTTGAAAAGAAATAGTATTGAGGGACCCGCGAAGCGACTGTGGCGTCAGGATATTTTTGAAAGCCAAAAACGCGGATACGTGCAGGGCCATCTGGAACACACTTCTTACCGGGCCAGATTCGTTGCTTTGAAAAGCAGTCGTGACCTCACCAACGAGATATTACTTGTAGTAATGTGTTTTACTCATTAGTTTTACTCAATTTCTCTGTAATTTGCCCGTTTTTATATAATCTGAGAGCTTGTACTCGCTTCAGAAGATTTCTATATCTCATCTTGAATAAAACAGGTAAGTGAATATTCTTTTAATACAGTAGTAAATTTAACATAATTTCTAATGCTTTAAGATCTTTCCATTCTCAGACGCCATTAAAATGCACGCTTGTTTTTCGTTTGGTTGTTATTATATATAAGAATAACAGTCTGATTTTTTTAGAATTTTCTTTTTTAGAGCTACAATATCCTGAAGAAATTTTTAAATATTTAATTTTATCAGAGGACAATTAAAATGCCCCAGAATATATTAATTCATATTATAGTTAATTCATTTCAGATTTTTCAAAAATTAATCAGCCAGACATGAAAATGCATTTCTTAAATTTTCTGAGCCCAAGAATCTTTCAATTCAACTCATAATTGAAAAAATAGAATTGTTGGGAATAGATCTTTATAATAAATGCAGTTGTGGAAATGACCTTTTAAATCTGGTAAAACAATGCTTATCAGGAATAGCAAACATTTATTTTAATAATTACAGTAAAATGAAAAATGATAAAATAATCAGCAGTACTAAAAAGAAAATTATCAACATTAACAAGTTCATAAATTATCTTTTTTTAGGTTTGTGAAAATTAAGTAACATCGTTTTTTAGTATTTTAGATTTAAGTTGAAAATGTTATTTTTATGTAAACTTTGGATTGGAACAAAATGGTATATTATACAATTAGCGTGTAAAAAACTATGTTGGCTCTATTTATTTTCCAAAATTGTTAAATTAGTGCAATATGAAAAAATGTGCTTTTTCCTAGGTTGAATTTATAATTAAACTACAGACTGAATAACATTGTAATTGTATTGTAATACTTCTAATTGTATGTAAGCTTTTATGTATATGCACAACTTTTGAAGTAAAATATATAAATACTGTATATATAATGTAACTGCATATTTGTAAATAAAAAATTATTTTAATTGTATTGCCTTATTATTTCTGTATATATAATGTAACTGCATATTTGTAAATAAAAAATTATTTTAATTGTATTGCCTTATTCTTTTCTAATGTGCAGAATTATATTCGTCGTATTTTAAATATTTATAAAAATTTGGTTCGAAATCATTTAAAAGAGAGAAATTCAAAAATTATATTTTGAATTTTATCATTTGCAGTTTTCTTCGTTTAAATATTACCTTTCTATTTAAATTAGCGGTGATTTAATCTTTTGTAATAACAAACATAATTTATAGAATTTTAATATGTCAAAATATGAAGAATGGTATCAATTAATTAAATATACTTCTAACCAGTGGCGCCGAGAGGGCGGGGAAGAGGGGACAAATTCCCCGGGTCCATAGAAGATTGAAAGGGCTCGGGCCGCTTCCTAACAATAAGAATTTATTATATATATGGGCCCAAAACCTTGTTCGTACCGGGGCCCGGGATTTCTCTCGGCGCCACTGCTTCTAACATAGCACTTGCAATTCTGTATGGCGAGTCAGATCTCTTATGTGACGTCACAAACCGTTGTAGCTGGCCCGGTAAGAAGTGTGTTCCAGATGGCCCTGATATGTGGCGCTTTTGTGAGTAAGGATGGAGAAGGGAAATCTCCAGTGATGCAATGACGATACAGTTGAAAAACAAACCTGGATCTTTATTGAGAGAGAGAGAGAGAGAGAAAGATCTCTTACAAATGCTGCTGACCCAAACACAGGGAGCAGCGCATCCGAATACAGTGGAGAATAAATACCTTTAAAATTAATAATGTCCTTAGAGTTCTAATTGTCGAAATATTCTTTGAATACATAAGCTGATTCTTCCTTGGAACAGTTCTTTTCTCTTCCTTTATGACAATTTCTTCTTTATTTCTTTCCAGCTCCTTTTGATGCACACACACAAACACAACTTTTGATTTTTAATGGATCCTTTCCTTGGCGCACACCTTTCTTAACGGCACCTTCTCTCAGATTGTCTGACTGTCGACATTCTCTTCTTTCCTCTTTTCTTCGTCATTCCCAGGTAATACCTTTTGTAATTATAAAGTTTAACCTTTCGTTTACATTATCGCGTTCCTGGCGACACCTGCACGTAATTTGATCTCGCGTCGTCGCCATTATAGCTCGTGTTTCGTCGAGAATTATGTTGTTGTATATAAAATTCCGCGGTTAAACGAGACACATTAATCGATTGTTTATCCTGTTAATTTAACACCTTTCTTAGGATGTTTACATTTCTTTACACAACTATTTCTTTTATTTATAATTATATATAATGTATCTTTCTTGTGTTATTTATCGGGAGAAGTTTCCGCAGGGAGCGAGAAACTCCATCCATCTAAACCTCACATTCCTTTTTCTTTTTTAATTTCGACTTATTTATTCGTACAATTAATGATTCGTCACAAGAAAATGCGCGATACACGATTGTATAGTCGCGAGTCTCTATAGTATATAATGTTATCATAATTTCTAAACTTTATTAAATTTAAAAACTATTATATAAATAGATTTCGATGTTCAATCCTAGAGTTTGAAAATTGGAAGATAGAAGAATATTCTTAAATGTTTTATTAGCGGATATTTCTATACAGAGTAGTGGCTGTAATCGTGAACGTAAGAAAATTTAACTAATGGAATGCTTAGCTTTTTTATCTCACAGAAAAAATGAAACTCACAAGATCAGGAACTTATCTGTGGTGGACACACAATAGCCAAACCATTGACTACAATATTCTTTGCTTCCATTAATAACGACCGAAAAACTTCATTTTCTAGTCCTTTCCTAACAACAACCGAACTAATTAGTAGATTTTCATAAAATTCAGTAATGAGGATCTGTCATTACTGGAGACTTTAACATTCTTTAACCCGTAATTTTAATCATTTAAAAATAATTGAATTAAAATTTTTAACTAGGGTTCAAATTTCTGAGATTTCTCTTTATTTACTTTTATGGAATTTACAGAAATCATCATCAATTAATGTTCCATTCTTGACCATTTAAAAATTGCAAAGGTTCAAATTTCGTATGTTTTTTCTAATATTTGAATTGCGTGATGGATTTTTAAGAAATTCGCTAGCTTCAAGTTTTAATGCCCACTTCCAGCTTCCAGCTTTATTATAATTAATCCTATAATAAAGCTGGAAGCTGGAAGTGGACGTAAATCGTTTAAATATGACGGATGTTCGGCTTTCGAGGTTCTCTTAATAATTATTGAACTATTTATTATTCTCTAGAGAAAAAATTATCAAGATTAATTTATTTTTTATTGTTTTATTAAATCGAAATTTTATTAATTTACAGGTACTGTACACTTTTCTTATATGTACAATATATTTCTATGAATATTTACGAAATTTCATGAAATTATAGTTAAACGAGGAAGGTAACAAACTTCCTGTTTCCAATCCTAAACATCATATTATACTTGAGTATTTTTGCCTCATATTTCATGCACTTATATTACTGGCAAGGATTTTTCATAAATGATATAGCGAAACGCATTGAAATAAAAAGTCGTTTCATGACATACAATCTTTTAATAAACCAGTTCCAGAAAGAACTAAAATCACCTATATTCCGAATATTATCATTTATTTTCCCTTTATTTAGCATTTGGAATCCATTGGCCTTCTGTCCAATTTTAACGTTAGTTTAACTAATATAGATATCATTATGACGTTATCATCGCTGTCATGTTACATCAAGTGACATCAGTGATGTTACATCATCACTATCTCATAATTTATTTGTCTTTTGCGGAGTTATCTATTGTTACGTAAAGATGATGTCACGTTAGCTTATTCGTGACGCGTCGTCTTGACTATGCTAGATAAGCCACACGGAACACTGCTAATACTTAATGCTATCTGTCGTCAATAACGTAAATTAAAATTTTGATAAAAATAAAATTCAATCCTTAAACGATAATATAGGATTAAAAGATACGGAAGCGAATGTGTCCTTTATTTTCCTTTTATTATAGCATTTGGATTCCATTGGCTTTTAGTGTGCCAATTGTAATGGTGATTTAATCAGCATAGATATTACGATGATGTCAGCATGGCGGCGATTCGAAAGCCATCTTGACTGCGTTGTTAGTCACATTGGCATCACAGATGACCTATATTTGTTATGTCATCCGTTGTTACATTGCGACGATGTCACGTCAGTGTTCCTATGACGTTATTCTGTTAAATATTGACGATAGGTAAGCGATTTGTTACCCCTACACTGCTAAAGTCACTCTATGCTCCTATAGAGAAGTATGGACACACTTTACCCTAGACTTTGCCGACAATGGAAGCCTTTCATTGGTTAGCTCCGTGTCACGTGGGTTCCAGACGCCATGTTTGAGACATTGTCGAAGAGCTAAGCTCGGAGCTAAACTGAATTTGGCTACATGTGGCGGCGGATAATAATTTACAGTTATCTCTATATTGTTATCTAAATCATTTCTTAATTCGAAAATGTCTGGTGGTGCAGCTTTTGGTTGTAGTAATAGAAATGGTTCGTTTTTTATATTTCCGAGCGAAAACTTTCCAACATGCCACGACATTGGCCAACATTAATTCAGGGGTTCCCAAAGTTTTTCCTAGGTGGGCCAAATTATAAATTCCAAAATATTTGACGGGACAAAAAAAACGTAGGGAAAAATTCTGTGAAAGCTAGGATGAGCGGCCCTTATAATATTTAAACTACGAGCCGCCGGTCGACTCTTATAGAATTTTATCTACGAGCCGTCACCTTACAACACATCTAACGAAGGGATTTCTTCTGGGAAAGCTAGGATGAGCGGCCCTTATAATATTTAAACTGCGAACCGTCCCCTTACAATATCTAATCTAATTGTTTCTTGACATGGGGAAATTTAATGTTATTTAGCTGTTATTGTGTGATGTCTACACTACCTATAAAACTACTTATATATTAACTATTGTATTATATCGTAAAAATTAAGTTAATAAATTTAAGAAAATTAATCATAAAGGATACGAAATTGATGTCAAAATCGAATTAATTTTGAATCCGTATTATATATTGTAACGTCATGAACTCTCCTAACGAATCATTCTATCATGAATTCTCAGCCTGTGATATTTCTCTTATAATAATTTTAGCGCTTAGGAAGTATTTCTTTTTTGTATATCGTTTTCAGATATCCATAGGAAAAGTGAGATTTGAAGATTTTCTTTATATCAACTTGTTCAGAAATTGAGATATTATATTCCGGCATACTATTGTGATTAAAGAAAAATTAAGTAAAATATTTACATGAATCGTTTGATGTTGATAAATAAATAAATATTACTTACTAAATTAATGTTTCTTAAAAAATAATTTTTAATCCTTTTTCTGTTTTGAATCGGTGCCTATACTTAAGCTTCGCGTTAACTAGATGTCTCAAACATGGCGGCATTCAAGGTTATGTCCATACTTCTCTATAGGAGCATAGAGTGACTTTATTCAGATAGAATACTATGTGGTGGGGCCACCCCTGCGGAGGGGTCAGCCGGATTGTGGAGGACCGGGATTGACGGGCCGGGCTTGGACCCCATGAGATGTCTCAAACATGGCGGCATTCAAGGTTATGTCCATACTTCTCTATAGGAGCATAGAGTCAAAAATTACAAATAAAATTTTGATAAAAATTAAATGTAGTTCTGCAGGATTAAATGATCTTACAGGATTAAATTATACGGCGTGTGGTTCTCAACCGCTGCTCTACCCTTTGACGGTGCGCCGCGAAAAATTAAGAATGAATTCTTTGTATGTATGTATGTATGTATGTAAGTGCATGAATCATATATAATTAATAGTGAAACGTGGTTGGTTGAATATCCCTTTTGCAGTCGAACCACTGTACCGATTCCTATAAATAGAATATCAGTAGAAAAAGACTAACTCTCGTAAATAGGGTATCGTTAGAAAAATCTAACCGTCGAATTTCTGCGACAGTCAAAATTTTTGTCGTTATTCATAATTTAAAAATTAAGGAATAAAAATTTAATTAAAATTATAGTTTGTCTAAAAAGACAAAATCGACAGGTGACAATTATACGGCGTGGGGATTAAAATTAATGATAGAACACTACCACAAAATTTTATAGAAATATACAAATTAGTTCAAAAGTTATTTTATGGGGGATGCACAGAGAGTCAGGCATGATCCCTATCATATAAGCCAAAGGAAATGGAAGCTTATAAAGAGACACACAAATAGATAGTCATGAAACTTTTTTTATAAGCTTCTATTTCCTTCAGAAAATAATTCAATTAACCTATGTTCTAGCCAACTTTCCGAAAGAAATGGAAGCTTATAAAATAGGGCTAATATCTATCTATCTGTTTATTTGTATGCCTCCTATTAATAACTTTTGAATTAATATAGTTCCATGAAATAGTAAACTGGTGTTTTATCTTTAATGGTTATCTCGACGCCGTATAATTTAATCCTGTAGGATTACATTTAATGCTTATCAGAATTTTATTTTATATTTTTGAAAACAGATGGCGCTAAGTGTTAGCAGTATATAGAGTCCCTAGATTTATAGAGTAGCGCATTCTGCCGCTAGACGGCGCCAAATCGGCCATTTTATATCCTATTAGAGAAGAAGTTAGCATTACGTTCATGGGCTTTCTGGTTATTTTTTAAGAACGTGCCTTGTTATAATGCTGTAAATTGTTCTAATCGAACAGAAAAGGATCATAGATTCTTTGCTTTGCCGCACTGTAAATTGTTCTAATCGAACAGAAAAGGGTCATAGACTCTTTCCTTTGCCGCAGGGTAAAAGAAATTAGAGTTAAAAAGAAGTGATTAAAAAATATTAGAAGAAAAATTTTTCCGAAATAAATTTCGTTTCATTCCGTTTTCCGGCCCTCGAGTCCTCTCCTTGTAAGTCTAATCCAATACCACGTGTAAATAAATTATTGAACTCTTCCTTCTAATGGTTGAATTGTGATACTCTACTACACAAATAAATAAAATCATTGTTTATTTGCCAATTTTCTCAAAATAATACATGAAAAATACTTTCTGCTTCATAAAAAAATATTAGTATTTATCCATAAGACATACTAAAAATAATTTTGCTTACTTTATTTTTATTTTTTATAAAAATAAAGTTTTGCAAAAATTTATTTTTATGAATAAATATTGCTTTAATTTTTATTTGTAGCAATCATCATGCCATCTGTATGCTAGATTTAGCATTAATTTTTGAATAATTATTGCATTTTACAGTTGTTTTAGTCAAGATTTCACATCAGTTTTTTTTAAAAATGGCAGATGATGAGTTATTTCTATTTAGTCATTATAAGTCATAATTTTAATTTTACAAAAAAACAATTAAAAATAATAATAGCATTTTCAAACAAAGGGGATAAGTTGGGATGCTTCTCCCCTTAGTTAACAAAAATTAGTCCATAGCATGAGATCAAGTACCTTCAGTGGATACTTTTTGTCAGTTTTTTATATCCTTTGTCTACTATATGATTCAGATTAAATTGGAATTAGAGAATTAATTAAAATATTTATTAAAATATCCATTTTAAAGCAATTTTTTGAATTTATGATAAAAGAATGAACAAAATAATAAAAATTGATATTTTAATAATTTATTTCTTGATATAAGTAAAACATATGAAATTGGAGGTTCCTAAAATTTGTCTTGCATTGGAAGGATTAGGAGTGTATTAGGGTCTATACTGGCATGTGCTAGGTGATTTAGTACAAATGGTTAATGCCTTATATGTAAATATTTTCATCATTATCATCATATTTTCCTCTTTATACTGGTTTGTCTGTTTATTGACTCTCTCTTTTTAAAAATGTTATCATTAGCTGTTTACACCATTTTTTCTGTTTTGTTTTGTTTAGTGTTTGTTTTTTGTTTTGCTTGTTGCAAATATGTTAACTTATTTTTGATGTTTGTTAACTTTTTTAAATTTTTATATTTATTGTTAGTTTTTCTTATTTATTTTTAATTTAGTCTTGTTCTTGTTTTCTCATTTTTCTTATTTATAGCTATTTACCCTGCTTTTACTATTGTCTGTTATTTTCTGGTTATTTATTTATTTTATTTTTTTGCCCTTTTACATATTATGATTTTCCTCTTTATACTGGTTTGTCTGTTTATTGACTCTCTCTTTTTAAAAATGTTATCATTAGCTGTTTACACCATTTTTTCTGTTTTGTTTTGTTTAGTGTTTGTTTTTTGTTTTGCTTGTTGCAAATATGTTAACTTATTTTTGATGTTTGTTAACTTTTTTAAATTTTTATATTTATTGTTAGTTTTTCTTATTTATTTTTAATTTAGTCTTGTTCTTGTTTTCTCATTTTTCTTATTTATAGCTATTTACCCTGCTTTTACTATTGTCTGTTATTTTCTGGTTATTTATTTATTTTATTTTTTTGCCCTTTTACATATTATCTTGGCACAGCTTGGTCTATAAGGCCCTTGTGCCATAAAACCACACACAACCAACCAACCAACTCTCTTTTATTATTAAAATTTTTTTTTTTCAACATTTACAACTATGCATATAGACAGATCTTGATTTGTAATAGAATTTGTTGCAGTGACTAGATCATAAGTCTGAAATTCATTACTGTTTAATCTATTGGTTGTTCTCTACCATTATTCAATATAGCATTGTAGTAATCTTGCAAACATAAAATTGCAGGAATCAGACATACATTGAATTCGGCTAATATATTTAATCATTGTGCATAAATTCATTCATGTGTTTGAGTTTTTCATTGACTAATCTCAAGGATTATTAGTTGTATCATGGTTATAAGTAAAGAACTATATATATTTAGATCAAAAACATACCTGTACCAAGAATTTAACCAGGTTTTTTTTGATTTATTGTCTCAATATCACATCAGTTGGATCATCAGGATATCTGTACTTGATGATAGTATTGGAAGTCAGTATTGAGTCTGTGGGAGAGCCAAAGTTCATTTATATTGCTACACTGATGATATAGTGACTAAATTATTTGCATTTTTACAGTAAATTGCAATAATATAATGACAATTTTACAAATAAGCTATAAGCTTTGAATAAAATTATGATATTAACATGATTTTAATATGTAGTAAATTATCTGTGTGTGTATAATATATACGATGATCAGATGTGCAATAATGTTCTGCGCATTCTAATCAATTCTAATTGTTTGAAAATGATAGAGAGTTGTAATTTTAAGTCATTCTTGAAAGGCTGCATGATTAGCCGTCAAACGAATCAAATTGCATTGAAATGTTTATTTGAAACTGAAAATTGAGAACCAGAGGCACGATTACATAAAAATAAACACCATTCTTACTGACATTGTTACCTTTTAATCAAAATCAACTGTTCCGTGTGTATTTATACCATCATAAAAGTAGGTAACATGCCACTCCCATAGATTCAATTCTGACTTCCGATGCTATCGTCAAATATAGTAACTTTCCATTTCAGTTATTTATTCAGCATTATTTGACAGTTATAAAGTTAGCACTAAAATGATAACTAGGACATCAATCAAAGAGGGAGGCACTTACTGGAATTTCTAATAAGTACTATCTTTTTGTTTTAAATAACGGCAATAAACCTACCTTTGTTTAAGGAATGACTTATCAGCTCTATTAAATAAAAAACAAAAATATATATTTTTGGTTTTCACTTAATGGAGCTGATAAGTTATTCCTTAAATGTTTAAAGAAAAAAGTGAAAGTAAGAAATAATATTACCTATTTCCTACCTTTGTTGTTAAAAATACAGGAGAGATCATTGATCTAACATTAGGGACTAAAAATGTTTGACCTAACTGAGGATTGGCATATATTTAACCTTTAACGCTCTAAAAGTAAAAAAATTAACGTTCTTTAACGATCCAAATTATATGAAATATGATACTTAATATTCGATATTTTGCCATAACTTTTTTATTTTTTAAGTTTTTGGCACGAAAAAATTATATTTTGTTGTCAATATACTCTGTCCTGATATCGTTTTTTAATTTTAGTTATAGGACCAAAAGAAAAAAAG
>AYEL01087465.1:0-25642 GCA_000484575.1 Olivierus martensii | reverse complement strand
GGAAGTAAGTTAACTCTTCAACTAAAATATAATACGTTAGCATATAAGAAAATAACGATAAATAAATAATAGAGTGCATAATAAAATAAAAATAGGACAGGTCCAAGTTAACTTCCTCACAAGGTTAATGAGCTGTCTGCTTTGGATCATAGATAAATTTGCTTCAATCTAACAGATATGATACCCACTCAAGTGACATACAGAGATCCAAGGAAAACTATTGGGCTTCTTATAAAGAGGACTTAATTTTCGGGCTATTCAGAGCAGATTTTGATGGTAGAATTAGAATTGCCTGCTGAATCTGATCAATAGTTATCTTTGATTTCAAATTCGTTTTCTGGTTTTTTTTGATTAAGGGATCATATTTTCCACAGGGCAGTTGGACTTCAATGGCCATGTTTATTATGCCATTGGGAAGGAGGATTGGGTTTTATTAAGAAATTGATCATTTAATGAAATATTAGATGAGATAATAAGTAACTTAAGCCCTTCAAATCTGCTGGGCCAAATGTGGTTTGCTAATGTTGTTATAACAGGACATTCTAACCATTGATCTACTAGCCTTGCCTCTTTGCTTGTCTTAAGACCTGTTTAACTTTTGGTTATATATTCCATTGTTTTGGAGGCAAGTAAGAGTTTTTTTATATCTAAAAACTGGGCAAGTACTTATACCAAGGCTGTACTTTCGCTCATTCAGCTTAGCATCATTCTTATTAAAAATGATAGCAAGGCTGGGAGATAAAATTATTAGGGATTTCCACTTTAAAAAAAATCTCTTCTTCTTCACAGTAAATTTGCCTATCAGTCAGGCAAGTCAACTGAAAAAGCTCTCTATGAGATAATGTGACTCAGTGAGAAAAGTTGGATACAAGTAGATTGCTTTAGGGGCATTCCTTAATATTCAAGAGGTTTCTTTCAAGCAAATTAGTTTTGCAGCAAATAGACATGAAATCTGTTCAACGATTATTCTTTGGATTGGTTTTATGTTGAAGTATAGAGTTGTTTATAATACATTCTATGAGGAGGACATTAAGATATTCACAGACGGGTTGTCCACATAGGGGAGTACTTTCTTTCCTTCTTTTCGTATTTTGTAATGGATGATCTTAAAGTACACTCAATGAGAAGGATTTCTTCACTGTTGGCTATGCCAATGACATAACCAATAGTGATGGAAAGTTTCCTAAAATTATCTGAGGTGCTTTAGACAGCTCCAAAGACTGTAATTGTATCTTTTACATGAAAAAGGCAATTGATATGACTTATTGAACCATCACTCTTTGGCAGAAGGTTTCAATTTTTTTTTATTGAAGTCAAATATCTTGATGTTCTGTTAGACAAGGGATTTCTTTGAAAATCACATACAGATTTTATTATTGTAAAGGTTTGTAAAGCCCTATAGGCTTGTAAAGGCACCTTGGATAAGATATGGAGATTTAAACCAGCATTGATATACTGGATACTCACCATAATTGTGAGACTCATTATTACCTATGCTATTATTATTTGATGGTAAAGAGTTTTATTAAAAACTTGCAGTTCTGAACTTGAAAGAATTCAAATGTTGGACTATCTGAGCATCACAAGAGTAATGAGGATTGCTGCTCTTGAAGTCCTCGAAGTCTGGATATTTACCATTTGCATTTGTATATTGTTATAAACCATGGTAACTGGAAAGAATGCTGTTTCCTAATCCACTATGTTGATTTTTCCATTTCATAGTAGATGACAGAATGTCTGCTATAAACAGAATAGTACTATATTGTATAGCTATGTACAGTCTGGTCCATAAAATTTTGCCTGCAGGTCAAAGTTGTTTGGCTTCCTTACACTACTTCAATCCAACGAGATTGCTTTTTCCAGGCGTCTATTCAAACACGCTTAATGTGGGACGATTCCATTAAGGTTTTACCTTGTCGTTGGAGGTAGATAAGTTTTACGTTATGTGCTCAAATATGTTGACAGTAGACTGAATTTTATGAATTCAGTACTGCTTGTTCACATTCAAGTTTTGATATAATTAAAAAAGTATCAACAATAATTGGCGAAATTCTTCTTAATAATTATATTAAAAAAAAGAATGATAAGGACTCAAAAAAATAACCCAAGAAAATTAAAAAGATTTAGTTGAGATTTTTAGTTCACTATTTATCTGTCAAAGTAGTATTCAGTGCCTAGTTAGGTAGAATATAATTTCTCTGTTTAAAAATTAAATGATTTGTATAAATGTGACTAAAATTATGCATTCTGTGTTTTTGTTTAGATTAATAAATATCAATTTTCAAAATGAAAGTATGTTTTTTATTTTATTATTGAATTAAATTTTATTATATTGATCAACTTTTATCAATTATTATTAATCAGGATTAATAATAATTACAAAAAGTAATTATTTTAAAAAATATATAATTCTGCATTTATTATGTATTTATTTTTTAACTTGAAAATTAAATGTTTCGTTCAGAAGCGTATGGCCAACTACCGTGACGTCATCAAAACCTGTTACTAGGCCTGTATTCAGAGGGCTGTGTGTGGTGTTATATGTACAAGGTGACAGATGGAGTAGGAGGAGATGGCCGAGTACTGATGCAAATTTCATTGCCATATACAATAGCTAGTACTATTCCTAAGCAAATATATCTATGAGATTGTTTCGTTCAGAAGCGTATGGCCAACTACCGTGACGTCATCAAAACCTGTTACTAGGCCTTTATTCAGAGGGCTGTGGGTGGTGTTATATGTACAAGGTGACAGATGGAGTAGGAGGAGATGGCCGAGTACTGATGCAAATTTCCTTGCCATATACAATAGCTAGATATTTGCTTAGGAATAGTACTAGCTATGAGATTGGCTGACTAATGGTAGAGATTTCTTCTTTTTCACTAATAATAAATCACAATAGGAATTAAATAAAACTTATTACTTTAATATTTGTAAAGTAATAAGTAATCAAAAATCTATGAGATTGGCTGACTATAGAAGCATTTACCCTAATTCTATTATTCAGAAATATAAAAAATAAACAATGATTTTGGAAAGTGCATTATGTTTAGAAATGCTGAAGATTGATTAATTTTAAATATGTATTCTGATTTATGAATTTTAAAACAAAACTGGTGTAAAAACTTCATACTATCTTCATGTTATTCCAAGAGCATTTAATTTTTAGATTATATTTATTAAAACGTATTAGAAAATAAAATAGAATATGTAAATTATATTGTTTGCACTTCATACTATCTTCATGTTATTCCAAGAGCATTTAATTTTTTAGATTATATTTATTAAAACGTATTAGAAAATAAAATACAATATGTAAATTATATTATCTTATATATGTAAATTATACAATATGTAAATTATATGATAAATTTAATTATATCAACTAAAGTCTTTATTGCATTTATATGTTTAGCATTTGAAAAATTAAGTCAAATATTTCGTACTTATACAATAATTAGATTTTTGCAACTGGATATTGAAAAATAGGGGAAAGTTGCCTGTATTGTACCACTTTGCACAGTTTCGTTTTTACAGCTTAATCGGTGCATTACGAAAGTATCTAAACATTATCATATTGATCATTGTGATATTGTTTTCAATATTTGACACAAAAAAGTTCTGAATTGTACAGGACAAACACAGCGTGGCCACTTTTCTAAAACTCTGTTAGCGGTACAAATTAGGAAACGCATTTCCTAATTTGTATCTGTGTATTCCTAAATTGGACCATACATTTGTTAATTAAAGCATATACTCCGTTCTATATAAATCAACTACAGTCGATATGTTATACGAAAGGCACTTTATTCCATTCACAGATCTATTTGCAAGCATTACAAAAAATCTTTTTCGCCCCTTTTCCCACACCCGTGCATTTTGCGTGAAACCACATTCTACATTTCATACATCTAATCATTTCTGCTATTTTATCTTCCTCGCATATTCCACAGTACCCCTCTTCATTCTCACTCCTTGCTTTCTTTTTTGCATTCCTTGAGGTCTTGCCACACTTCCTTTCGGCTGGCATGCGTTTGGCCGTTCTATATAAATCAACTACAGTCGATATGTTATACGAAAGGCACTTTATTCCATTACCAGATCTATTTGCAAGCATTACAAAAAATCTTTTTCGCCCCTTTTCCCACACCCGTGCATTTTGCGTGAAACCACATTCTACATTTCATACATCTAATCATTTCTGCTATTTTATCTTCCTCGCATATTCCACAGTACCCCTCTTCATTCTCACTCCTTGCTTTCTTTTTTGCATTCCTTGAGGTCTTGCCACACTTCCTTTCGGCTGGCATGCGTTTGGAATCAGATCTATGCCTCTTCTTTCCTGAGGTCAGGGTATCTTTATGAGGACTAGCTGTCAATATGCAGGCTCTCTGGCTAGGCTTTGCCGCTCTGGTCGATTTCCATTTCATGTTTATCTTGGGCGTTGGTGATATCTGCTCGATGGAAATGTCCAGCGTAGGCCTATATCTGGAATAGAAACAAAACGTTATGGCTTCCACACCGACAAAACTGAACACTGAGTAGGCCTATGCTAATGGCCTACAGAAAACTTAATGTGCCTGAGTAGCGTAAAAACTTGGAGCTATTTGAATTTTTACCTGGCATTAAGGCCTACTTCCTTAGTGGCATCGGGATGATCTTCGCCTGGATGCCTTGCTGATGTACCTTCACCGCTGTCGGCAGGTAGGGGTGCGTTTCTTGGTTGAGGACTGTAGCGGCTGCGAAATGGCCGTCTTCAAACACATTTCGATCATCAGGCCAGATGCTTGATGATCTGACAACACTTTAAGCTGTGGACACAGATGCTGCCCTGCCATACGCTTCGCCTAAAAACTGCGAAACTTGGAAGAGGGTGACGGTGGATCCAGGATTGGACCGTAACCACTTTTCTATTGCCTGTGTGTAATACACCTCTAGAGGACCAAAGAATGATACATCCAGAGATTGGAGGCGTTGAGTAGTGTGCCCGGGCAGCTGTAACATTATTACACCACTTTCGCGAGCTAGGAGAAGAGCTTCTAAATTCTTGCTGTGGGTTGTATATCTATCCAACAGCAGAAGCACACACCTTTCTTTCGATGGACGGACATTAGCAATGAAATGATTGAGCCATTTTACAAACAGCTCGGAGTTGATGTAGCCAGATTCCGAAATCTGTTCAGTGCTACCAGCAGGCGCACCAATACTCAGTTCCCGTTGCTGTGGGTTGTATATCTATCCAACAGCAGAAGCACACACCTTTCTTTCGATGGACGGATATTAGCAATGAAATGATTGAGCCATTTTACAAAGAGCTCGGAGTTGATGTAGCCAGATTCCGAAATCTGTGCATTGCTACCAGCAGGCGCACCAACACTCAGTTCCCGAGCCATTCTCTTCTCCATCAGGCACTCCGTTTGTGCACTGGGGCATTCCGCACGTCACCTGTTCAGAGTTTGTATGTCGAAGCGTTTGAGCCTCCACTTTCCATCAGCAGGAAACAACTGTCTCTCTATTACTACACCAAATTAAAATCTCTTCCAAAAAATCCTGCATGGCAGTGCGTTTTCAGTCCTATGTTTTCTCCGCTGTTCGCTACACGACCGTCGGGTGTTCCAACTTTCGGCCTGCGAATGACCGATCTACTCAGGATGTACCTTCACCGCTGTCGGCAGGTAGGGGTGCGTTTCTTGGTTGAGGACTGTAGCTGCTGCGAAATGGCCGTCTTCAAACACATTTCGATTTACAGGCCAGATGCCAACCAACTGTTATTTTAATTAGCAAGCTAGAATACATTGATAAACTGTTATGGAGTGTTATAATGAATAAAATAAAAACAATAGACATGTTAGGTATCAAACATAATTTACGTGCAAACATAGCGTAGCCCAGGGTTTCCCAAGGTGGGTTCCGTGAAATACATATTTAAGATTACGCGAGACAAATTGCCATAATAGTAAAATAACACTTATTAACGGTTATTACACGTTAAATCTGAACGTGGCGGGTTTAAGGTTAGCGGTAGGTTCGGCGCTATGGCGAGGGTGCTATGACTATAGTTGCCGGTACGAAAGTTGGAGGAAAATGACACATGCGTGACGGGTTTAAGGTTAGCGGTAGGTTCGGCGCTATGGCGAGGGTGCTATGACTATAGTTGCCGGCACGAAAGTTGGAGGAAAATGACACATGCGTGACGTCCTTATTGATTGCAGTGATCTGGATTTACCCAGAGTTCCTCTTACTAAACCATCTACTTCTGATCATAGTATATTTATTCAAGGAAAAACTTTAAATAGTCAAGCCGAACGATTATTTTTAATGTTTTTAATTATCTAAAGGAAAGTAAATATGGAGATAGTAACGATGCAATTATTAGAGACCAGCAAATCAACAGGCATATCATATTCAACCTGTCGAAGAATAATTGTTGACAGAACTATACCAGATTCGGAAGAATAATTCGAACTCCAGGTAAAAAACGACCAAGGATATTTGCATTAATTGATGTCGACGAATTTGATCTTTTTGTATTCGGCAACTGTGTCAGGAAATTTTCAGAGAAAATAAATATCCAACCGTAACGGAAATTTTAGTATGTATAAGAGAGAAAATAAACTACGAAGGAAGTGAAAGATCGCTTCATCAAATAATGAAAAATAAACTTCATTTCAAATACAGCAAGATTGATAAGAGATCGTTTTTCATAGAAAGATCAGATGTAGTTGCCCATCGTCACAGATATTTACAACAGATACACCATTTTAGAGAAAAGTAATTTTGCATATTTAGATGGGACCTGGGTAAACGAGAATCATTCTAAGCAAAAGCAATGACATGATAATTTATCTGTTAAGGGTCGAAAATTACCTCTTGACAAACGATAAGCCTATGTAGTCTGCGATTTCATTAACGGAAGTATCTGGAATAAGTAATGCTCCGTTTCCTGACCGTTTCTGATTGGTTGAATAACATTTTCTCAAATACGCATGCGTCATTTTCCTCCAACTTTTGTGCCGGGAACTATAGTGGGAATTTCATTGAGGGTTCTGCAGAAAACTTAGTTTGGGAACACATGTGAAACCTATATTTGGCCAGATAGAAATAAAAACGAGTCATTATAACATTTCAAGCACAATTTTTTATTTTATAGATATAGGGCCTACTGGATACTTTTTGCCGAACTTTTCGGAATTCAACAACCTTATTACATTATAATATTTCAAGCACAATTTTTTATTTTATAGATATAGGGCCTACTGGATACTTTTCGCTGAACTTTTCGGAATTCAACAACTTATTGTCTGAATCGGCTTATTAAAGTGCACCTGAGTATGCAGATTATTGCTTGCTAATTCAGTCATTGCCAGTAATTTTATATCCCTAATTTGCTACATTAATATTTTTTACGTTACCTAATGTATTTATAAAACATAAAAGTAAAAGATAGTCAACGAAATAGTGTCCTGTCGTATAAATCTAAATCCCATTCAATGAACCTTCCTACCCCCGTTGCTAAGCGACTGCCTGCATGATCGTACCACGTTCTACTTACACCGATCTACTGCTGGAATAATTATGCAGTCTGTTTTTGCATATTGTAGGAAAGCCCAATCATTTCCGTTAATGTTCGGAACTTTCTGCAACCAGTGGTGTTCTTTATATGCAATGTTTAAATTTTAAATGAAATTGAAAACGCGATAAAGAACAAAAAAAAATATTTTTCTAGATCGGAATCGAACTCGTCTATTCGGGACAGTAGATCGATGCTTTAACGGATGCTGCTGTGAGCCGCTATTGCTTGTTCTTGTCAGGAGAAAGCACGTGAAGAGCACATCCCATGCATATACCTGCCACCCTATTTTCATTCAGAAGGGACAGGTCCATTCTGATTTAACTTGATTCTCACTACAAGTACCTTATTGTGCAACCGATCAACTTCCGGCAAGCACAGCTCCTACGAGGAGTAGGCAAAACTTTATGGACTAGACTGTACATGGCTTGAAATGCCATATTTATGAATGTTCAGCATTTATTTATTGCAATTAATATACATATTTATGATTTTGTTTGCTGCTTGAAAAAAGTATTTGTAAACACAGAAACTTGTAAAGTAAGAACTACCTGCACATAATTAATGTATTTATAGTATAAACTATTAATCAATTTTTATTTTTTTAAATAGGTCTAAGGAATGCCCAAGAAATCCGTAAGTATGGAATTTCTCTTTTGTAGAATTAAAAAAATGTTAAATAAAAGAAATATTCCATTTTAAATAATTTTATGAAAAATTTAATTATTAAATTGCAGTAATTTTCTAATTGTTATATATTCACAATTTCAACATAATTCATATATTATTTCTTGTAAAAACTTCCAAAAATTATTAGGATAATTGTAAGTTATCTGAAATATGCTAAGAAATGACTGTTTTTCCTTCTTATGTAAGACATGGCTATATAAAATAATTTTGTCATTATAGTTGTTTTTAAATAAAATATTTCCATTGTAATAATTGCTATTGTTTCTTTATGCTTTTCCCCAAAATATACAGGTAGTCCTTGACTTACGATGACTTGAGTTATGTTCTGTACTTACAATGGTCAGAAATTATTACTAAAAATTGTCTAATTCAACTTTTCTGCCTGCATATATCAGGTGTGTGAAAAAGTTCTTGCTGTTTTTTTCAAAAAAAGAGAGTTTATTTAAAAAAGAATGAAAATAAATACATCAATGAAAGTATTGTCCATTGCTGGCCAATACTTTTGCCCATCTTTCAGGCATCTGTTGAATGCCATTACGAAAAAACTCCTCATCTTTCGAGGCTATCCATTAATTGACCCATTTTCGGACTTCAGCATCATTTGAGACATGCAGGTCAGCCAGGCCATGTGCCATCGATCGGAAGAGGTGTAATCTGATGGAGCAATATCTAGGCTATATGGCAGGTGGTGTAAAACATCCCAACCAAGTGCCTGCAGTATGTCCTTGACTGACTTTGCCACATGCAGCCATGCATTGTTGTGCTGGAAAATCACCTTATCATGTTGTTTGGCGTGTTCTGGCCGTTTTTCCTTGATTGCTTTGCTTAAACGCAACAATTGTTGTTCGTACAATTGAGCATTAACTGTGTGCCCTGATTGTAGAAAATCATAGTACAAAAACCCTTCTTGTCCCACCATACACACAGCATCACTTTGCCGCCGTAGATGTTCCACCTTGGCGTGCCTGTTGAAGTCGATGGGAACTCTCCATGCCGGGCATACACTTTTTTGCATTTTGGAATACTAAACTGGATCCACTTTTCATCCCCAGTAACAACACGATGCAAAAAACCTTTTCTGTTTTGATGTTGGAGCAAAACAGAATCACCGTTCGATATCACACAACTTCAGCTGGTGTGGCACCCAGTGTCCCTCTTTTTGAGTCATACCCATGGCATGCAAATGCTTGCCAATTGTTGTGCGATCCACTCCCAATGAATTGGCGAGCTTTTCTTGGGTTTGGCTTGGGTCTTGGTTGATCAAAGCCTCCAACTCATCGTCTTCGAACAATTTCGGCCTACCACTGCATTCGTAGTCTTCAACTTCGAAATTTAATTACATTATCGGTTTTATTACTTTGGATTATTTGTAGTTTTTCAGCTAAATATAGATCTTTACGATCAAATACATTTTTTATAACCTTAGCATCGTTCCATAGAATATTAGTGTTTTTCTCATAAGCCCTTTGGGCTAGAGCTGTATTAAGTTCTCCCCTGCGTATACTGTCTTTATGCTCTGCGATCCTGTCTTTGCCCCAATGTAAACTTCCGTTCTGTTATCATCGAGATTCCAGCAGTTCTCAACCAGTGATATGCATTTCACTGGTGGTGCATGGAGCTTTTCCAGTAAAGCACTATTACCTTCAACTTTTTCATTTGCCCACCATCTGTGAACACTAAGACAAAACTCTCTAAGAATAGAGTGATTTTCTAGGACTAAATGTGCTATTCGAAAGAAATATGAGATATTAACTTCATATATCTAAGAAATAATGATAAATATTTATGTATTAAAATCATAAAAATGTATTCTAGACTACTATAGTGTTTAATAATAAATATTTCAGTTGATTGTATCATATTGAATGTTCACATGGACTTTACTAACAACTACAGTGTGTTTGTTGCTACCCATTGCTACCAGTTGTCAGTCAGTCAGTTACAGAGTATGTGTGGTTTGCTGTCTCAGCTAGAGCCAATATTTGCTTCATTTGACAGTGTGATATTAATATTAATACATAAATTTTGATTTATTAAATTATTATTTTTTATTTTTAGATGAAATAATTCTGTCTTTGAAATGGAAAATGGTTAGAACAAATTATCGGAAAGTTGAAGTCAGTACACAGGAAAAAGAATCAAATCAGGAAAATGCAAAGTCATAAGTTAGAAGAAATAAAATGCAAAATGGAAGACAGTACATAGGAAAAAAATCACAATGGAGATTGGAAGTGCATAGTATTAATAGTAATGCTTCTAAGAAGAAAAATATTCTTATTAGAAAATATGACGACTATTATTTATAATTTGGATTTACTTGGAATGGAGATGAAACTGAGCTTAAACCTCAGTATGCAATTTATTCTAAATTGTTATCCAATTATTATATGAAATCTTCTTAAAAAATATCTTGAATCAAAACAAATACTTACAGAATAAATTCATTGATATTTAAAATGAAATTAGCTTGGCTAAAAATAATGAAAAGTTCTTGAAATTTTTTGGTATCACAAGTGAAAAAGCTTTGGAAGCTTCTTATCTTGTTAGCTTAAGAATCACTAAAACTAGTAATCTTTACACTATTTGGGAAAAACTTGTATTATCAGCTGCTAAAGATATAACTATAAACAACTGAGTTCTGCTGCTTCTACTAACACAAGAAATCACAACAAGCACTTGAAGCTGGATAAAAAACTAATTTATTATTAGATATATATAATATGCACTACATATACTAATAATACAATCGCTTTCCGGAAACGCTTTCGGCCTATTATGGCCCTCCTCAGCTGGTAATCTACTTGTAACGGGAAACTTGTTGTGAGGCTTTTTTAACTACTATAACATCTGGTAACATGTCATCGAGAGTGCTTTAACTGAATGTTTATTTGTGGAACATCCCAACAGGGACGGCCTGCATCTGAAACTGGTCAGTCACTCGCTTGAGATTATTGGCTAAGGAGGGCTATAATAGGCCGAAAGCGTTTCCAGAAAGCGATTGTATTATTAGTATATGTAATGCATATTATATATATGTAATAATAAATTAGTTTTTTATCCTGCTTCAAGTACTTGTTGTGATTTCTTGTGCTAAAGATATTGCTTTCTTACTATCTAATGAGAAAACATCTGTTAAACTTGATCACATTCCATTATTAAAAACACCATATGCAGACATATTCATGAAATGATAGATTTTTATAAAAATAATACTTCTTCAAAAGGTGAAAGTCAATAGTTTGCATTTCAGTTAAAAGAAAGTACACGTATAACAAATTTTGCTCAATTATTGACATGTATTCAATTTGAATCAGAAGTTACAATTAATTACTTTCAACTAATTACATGATATAACTTCATTAATGAAAATTTGCATAATGCTTCATTTTTTAATCAATAATTTTTTAAAATATGGTCCGATTTTCCTCAATCATAGTTTGTTTTTATTCAGAGGATTTATCGCTATCTAAAAATAACAAATATTTCATTGAATGTTCATTATTCAAGATTTCATACACAAAAAAATAATGTTTTTTTTTGATCTGATATAAGGAATAAGAAGTTGTGATTAAAAATAAAATTAAAAAAAAATGTTCATATCAATACAATGAGAATGAACGATGTAATAAACAATAAAATTTCAAAAGATTTTGATGAAAATTAAGAGAGGTTTCACAATGTGAAATTTATGCATATTAATTAGGCTTAATTTCCAATATCTCCTAAAAGTGAAAAGGTTAAATTAGTGCTTCAGTTAAAAAATGATATTTGATTTGATGAGAGATATTTTGCACAAATCTTTTAAAATAATAATTTAATGAAATATTTTGAATTTCAAGAAGTTTTTTTTAAATTCCTGTCTTATAGAAGGCTATTAAGCTATTCTATCAGATATTTTTTCATAGTTTGATTGGATATTACTATGTCATGTATGAAACCAAATCAATAATTTATAAACACTATGTTAAAATAAGTGATAAAATAATTAAAATTAAAAAAATCTAAAATCTCAATAGAAGAACTAAATGTAATATGGAACATATTCAAAAGTATCATATTAACTTAAATCAAATAATTCCAAAAATTCTATGCTGCCAAATGTTAAAAACTAAATGAACAACAGCTCAAAGGCAGGAAATACATTTTAACAAAAGTTTATTATACGGTAGTAGCGCTTTCAATTACATATAATCCTCCTCAGCTACCATAATTCAACAAACTAACAACTGTTCTATAGAACGCCAGAATTCTGAAGATTTAAAAGGTGTTGCTATGGCAACAAAAGTTCAAACATTTTTTATATGCAAAAGATAGATAAAATAAATATTTTGAATATGATAAACATTAAAATTCAACAAAATATTCAGATTACATATTATAAAAATAACAAACAAACTACTCACATTAATAAGTTAAGGTAATACATACAGAACAGAGTAATCTAAAAATTTATAAAAGTACTGGAAAAAATTAATGGTTATTAATATTATTACACCATCTCCATGCGTTGTTTATCATAGCAGAATCCAGTTTATTAATTGGTTTATTGTTCATGTTGTGGTTACTAAAGATCGTTTCTGCAATTCTCCCTCTCTTGGGATCTTGTTCTTTCCATAACAGTTTAGTATTGTTCCAATGAACTACTAAATCTGAAGCCAGTACACGCTGTGCTAAAGCTGTATTAGTGGCTTTATTCGTTAAATCTTTCTTATGCTCCAGAATGCGCTTTTTAAGGGAGTATCCGATATAATTCACATCGCTGTTAAATTTATTAAATCTTCAGAATTCTGGCGTTCTATAGAACAGTTATTTAGTTTGTTGAATTATGGTAGCTGAGGAGGATTATATGTAATCGAAAGTGCTACTACCGTATAATAAACTTTTGTTGAAATGTATTTCCTGCCTTTGAGCTGTTGTTCATTTAGTTTTTAACTTAAATCAATTGTATCAATAAATGGATACATTATTTAGTGCTTCTATTAGTTATTTCTGACAGGAAAATTCACTAAAGTGATGATAATATAACAAAAACATATGCTGCAAAACAAATGATGTAAAATTTAGATGATAACCTCAAAAAAAGCACTTATGTAAAACCAAATACTGCACCTAATAAAAAAAGTAATTGAAAAGCCACAGCACTAATATCAGTCATTTCAACAGCAATTTATTGCTTGTTTAAAATTTAATAACAATGAAAGTGAAAATACTCAGGTGGTATTTAAAACTTGAAAATTTTAAATCATCACGTGTATTATTTCATAATCAGTTTATCAAATAATCTTATACATTTTAGATTTGAATAATGCTACCAGAGCCAAATTTTATTGCTCATTCAATTATGAACAAATTAAGGATTAATTTGTATAAATAGTATCAAATGACTTTTCACTTTTTTCCCCTTAGCATTCAGTTTTATGCAACAAAAATCTTTTGTGGAATATCAATTAACTTTTAAGAGAAATTATAACTATAAATAAAAGTAAATTTGATAAAATCTCTCAAAAATACACTTGGTTAACTTGTTTTATTTAAATTTAATAAAATAATGTTTCTGACACAAATTCACAATATGAGAGAAGCAAGTTCAGATGAATGAAACAAATATGTTTGTATTCTCAACACTATAGTAATTCTTTTCATATATTATCTAAACTTTGATTTTTTATAATTTTATTTAATACAATAGCAAATTCCAATGTAAATATTCCATAGTTTATGAAAATAATTGGAGTTAACATTTTTTATGTAACGTGAATTTTGCATACATCAGAAAAATAATTTTTTTTAAAAATTCTGAATCAAAAACTTCTGGTCTAAATGAATTATGATAATTCCATATACATAACATTATAGTGCCATATTATTCCCTGACTGAGAGAGAGACAACACTGCATGGAATTATACCAAACATTATAGTGCCATATTATTCCCTGACTGAGAGAGAGACAACACTGCATGGAATTATTTTGATATTTATTTTGATGGTATTGATTTTGAGTATTATATTACTAGTATAATTACTAGTAATATAATACTCAAAATCAATACAAAACATAAATTAACATGAATTTTAAAATATTATAAACTAACATGTTCATACTTGTAATTTACAAATACAAGTAGATGTTTATGTTCTATATCTGCAAAAAAGTTTAAAAAATTATAACCTGAATTATGGAGAATATTTTATGTAAACCAGATATTACATAAAGCAAGAAATATCAGCATTATAATTAAATTTCATTTAATCTATATTTTAAGAATATTAATTAGTTTATCATATAAAAAATAATATAGTCAGAGCAACAAAGTTAACATACAAAATCTTAAAAATATTTTAAAATTCTAGAATAATTTTTATTTTTGTGATTCCATATTAATTTATTGCTGTTTATGTTTTTTCTAATGATTCAATAAAAAATGTACAAAAAAACCATTACAATTGTTTATATTTCATTATATAATATAAAATCTATTTATTTTTAATAAAAAAAAAGCATAAATTTATCTGCAATCACAAAATAAGTAGATATATTTTATGAAACATCAAAAAACATCAGGAAAAAAATTGTCAATGAATGATGGCACACTAGAAATGCATGTATCTGGGAATTAAATTTTTAGAACAAAATGCAAATTTCTTCTCTTTTGATATCACAGAAAATTTTTTTTGCTATTTTAGAAAAATGCCACTAGAAATCTTTCATATTTGTGTGATTTTAATTCAAAATAGTTTTCTCAGTTGTTTTATAATTAAATATTTTACGATCAAATTAGAAATTATCTAAGGGAAAATAATAATCTTCAAAGTTTGTTCTCTTTAATAGGTTTTGACTAATTCTAATTTAGGTAATGCAATTTAGAATAGTCAATGCAAATACAATTACCATCAATAATCAATTATACATTAGCATTGCTCTATTATTTGTTGAAAAGATTTCAAAAGTTTTTACTTAGTATAGCAAAACAATCATTTTCCTTGATCATATAATAATGAAAATTCTATCATAGAAGTGAACTGATTAATCAGATTAACTACTTATGTCACAGATTTCTATAAGAAAGTAAATTTTAATTTATACAATTTTAAGATGAATTAGGGTTTTTGGAAATTAACTGATAACATAAATTTAGATACAAAATATCTGAATATGTTAAAAATAAAAGAAAAGTTTAATAGTATCTATATCACTGGTTCTCAACCTTTTCGAGGCGCGACCCAACATATTTTTTTGAAATTGTATTGCGACCCAATTGTTTATTTTTTAATATAAAATAAAAACAGGTAGTATCAACTGTAGGTACTCAGATCAACTTATAATACAATGGACTATGATGTATTACTCACATACAATGAAATATAACCATGAACTGTAAATTAAAAACATTCAGTTCAACGAAATACAAAATATGATTACTAATTTTAACACACTAAATGAACATATTGACTACTTAAAAAAACGATACTGTACATACAAAGTTATTCTTATTGCTGTTTGACAACTGACAGTTACACACTAGTTCAAAACTAGCAAAACTGGGAAGGGGAATGTACCGATAAATATCGGGGACGGGCAGAACAAACATGCACATAGTCTTAGTGGCTGGGATAAAAATAATATTATATCGATTTAAATTACCATTTATAAATAAATATTTAAAGTTTATAATAATTATATAATTAATTATGAGCAATATTGATATTAATATGTTTACCGGATTATAACGATAAATTAATCGTCGGAAAATGCATTATTAATTTATTTATTTTGTTAATTTTCGCCAGTAACGACGTGGGATTTGAATTTGAAAGTTTGTTATTAATTTTTTGCATTCTGGGTGGTTTTCGCTAATGATTTCGATGCAACCTGATGATCACGTTTCAATTTCCAGAATGGGGTGTAATTTGTGGTAGATATATTAATAGAAACTCTTGTATAAAATTCGATACACAAAACAATATGCTCTCATAACATCGACTTTCAAAGTTGTTTATGCTTTATTCATGCAATGAATCGCTGTAAAGCTGGTGCAAATACAATAAAAACTGTTGGCATAAAGCAATATTTTATGCGAATAATATCGAAAATTACATAAAAAAAACTCGGTTATTGATAAAATGCCTCGTTTAAAAATTAGCATAGAAATTTCTAAAATAAATGTTAGAGAAATTTTCGTTTTCAAATAAAAATTTAAATTTTTCTTTAACTTTCTTCAATTACATTTAAAATTTATAGCTTCTTGTATATTACTTTATGCAAAGAACACGATGTTATTATTATTTATCGAAAAACAATACAAGCATAGGGAAAATATAATATATATCATCCGTGCATCGATTGAGTCGTCTCCTGCCGAGTGTATCGGCGTCGAATTAATCATTATATATTCATTTTAGAATAAAAAAACATCAGACATATGTTCCTGAAAGTTGTTAAAAAGCAACCAGATATTTTGTTATTTAAGTTTTTTGCATTTTTATTTATTTATTTTGATAAGGTTTCTCTTCTTCCATTCCGCACCAATGTCTTCGGAAATTCATAATCAGCAATAAATGCGAAAGTAGAAGACCCTTAAGCTTAATCGGCGCACATATTTTGCAGAAATAATAGAATATTCATTATTCGGTAAGATTATTAAAATTTCTCTTTCGTGTTTACCTCACTTTGCTAAGGTGCGGAGAATTAATTATAGCGATATTTCATTAGGGTGGAAAACAAAATATGTTTTATAATAGAAAAAGGCGTTCACTTCAGAATAAATCATTTTACAGCTTCTACCGCAAAAGCGCTGTACGTAATGCACGACATCAGGTGCGCGTTGAGATCCCCCTTCAGTCGCTCGCCGACTGTACTGCGTGAGGGGTACATCCTCTAGCGTCCGGAGTATCGGCCAATGTGTGCGTTGGTTGTTGGCCCAAAACTCAGGCTGCCGTCTGATAAAATCGATTAGAAACAACAACAACGGTGGTGGTGGGCGCGATGGACTTCGATGACAGGTGTTTCCGATTTCAAACTCTTCTATAATTCACAACGTGTCCGGCACAGTTCGATCTACCGCTACTGGCGCTGATATTATCACCAATGTCTTACGTATTTTTGTCTCGGGACGTTACTGGTTTTGCTAAAATGATTATTTGGATGTTTACAACCTGCTCAGGTAAGTTTCTTTTTTTTTTTTTTGCTTAGAAATTATCCGAAATCGCTAATTTTTCTTGAGTTATAAATATCTTTTAATGACATGCAACGTCTGTGTATGTACGTTGATGAGAACATAAATCACTAGATTTATTATTATAAAGTCGCTTATGACGTAACACTATTTAAGAAAAAATAAACTGGTTCCTGTTTTAAGTTGATTTTTCCACCATCTGGATTATGGCACACGAGTCACGTTTAATGGCACCCGTTACTCGGAACAGCTGAGAGAGAATTTTCTTTAAGTTGAATTTGATTCCAACTATCTTGTTTTTTCTTATTTTCTTTTCTTTCAGTTTAAACCAATTACCTCTTTGGATTGATTCAGAAACAAAATAGATCTCGAACCAATTTAACTTAAAGCAAATAAGTGTTGTTAATTTTTTTTCTCGAAGAGTTTTTCTTTAATAAAAGTACTTTTCCAATCCAGAAAGTAGCATTTATATTTAATTTTCTTAAAACTTCCTTTGAGTATTATCCACTTCAGAAGATTTTATTATCAATTGTATCCCCGTCAATGCATTTTATTAAGTTTTGAACGTCACTTTAAGCCGGATTTCAGAATAAAGACAAATATTGCTCGGGTTTAATATTTAAGTCCAGCTCAAGATACGAAGGTCATTTTCAAGGTCGCTAATTACTTTTCCCCCTCTTATTCCGCTCCTTTTTTTCCACCATTTATATACCATTTTTATAGATTTTAAAACGCAGAATCTAAAATTATTTGTTATTTAACGTTGCTATTTATTAACGATCAACAATTTTATCTTCGCGTGACAAAATATTGTGCCTCGAAAAGCGATAAAAGACAATAATGATGATCCAATAGATCAATATAATCGTGACAATTCTATAATGCGCTTATTATAATAGTTGAAAAATCAAAGTTTCTATGTTCGTGATCAAATAGGGTACCAACAATAAGCAAAATGAATAATTTATATACTTTTAACAACTATTGTCGTAAAAGAATTAACAAATGTCGCATTTCTAAATATTAGATGCAGTTTTAGAAATTTAGTGCAGTTTGATTCGCCTGCAATACACGTCTTACTTGTCCATTTTAAATGAACTTTCTGTCTATTCAAACCCGAATACGTGTAAAACGTGCACAACAACTTAGCCATTTATAGGGTAAACAAAACTTAAGTTTTAAGTTTCGCAATTATTTTTTTCTTTGAAATTAATTACGAGATGTGGAGTATAGACTACTAAAATTAGTAAAATGGATAAAGCTTTAAGTCGGTTAAGTTTACGCTTGTTTGCAGTTAATTGTTTGGGGTTCCATTTTAAAATTAAAGTCAACTGAATTTAGATTGTTAATTGGATGATATACACAAAATTAATTATTTGAGATTCCTTTTACAGAAATTAGTAAATGTATTTAATTATTAATTTCAGCTACAGAGTTATAAATTTTCTTAAGTTTTAATACATCAGTTTGAGTGTATGCGTACTAATTTATATACTTTAAAATTCATTAATTTTAACGAATAAGTGCAATAAATTGTTACATATCAGAATATTAAAAAAGTTATTAAATATTCTCATATAGATAAATAAAAGAACCTTTGTCTTCCTCTTCTTGTCCATCAATTCTTTGTTATGTCAGCAATAATCCAATTTGCGATCGGTTCAGTTTTTCTTTTTTCCTTAACTAAGTTTTGTAGTTTATTTACCAGAAAAATAATTTAAAATAACAATGTAAGACAAACCATTATATAAACCGAAGATTAACAGAGAAAATAAAAGGAAATGTTAAGAGACAACTTAAAAAAAACAGTTTCTTAAAGAACTAAATAAACATTGAATACTAACATTTATCTATTTCGATAAATTTTCTTTTTTCTTTACTCAGTAACATTCGTAATTCAATTTTTTGATAAAACTATAACAGTTATCTAAAAAAAGCAACAAAATGTTAAGAACTGAAAAAGTTTGTTTTTAAAAATGAAAAAAATTCTATATAAGCTTATACTATTTTTTTTTAATTTAAATTAAAGCATTTTTGTATGCCTCGTTAAACTATTGTTTACATTAGTATGCTTTGTTAATATTAGTAACGTGGTTGTCGTTACTAAATTAACATTTTCTGGACGGTTTAGTGGAAAATTTGGTGTTTCTTGTAAGAAATCGATCATTCATTTCTTTCAAAGTTTCTACATTACGTGACGAATACAGGAAATTAAGTGTAACTAGCAGATAATCGAGAAATGAACGTAATGGAAAATTGGAACATTTCTGAAACTTCTAAAATTTTAATAAGTTTAATCTTAAGAAAAGATTGAAAAGTAACTTTTAAAATAAATATTCTCCAGAAACATTAAAATGCATAAAACTGATAATAAATTTATTATTGTAAATATTGAACAGAGAGACATGTCGAAATTCATCAAAGTCTCTTCGAGGGAAGGAGGGAAAAAAATGTATAAATTTTGATTAAAAATTCCAAAAATTATATTCTGCAGAGAGAGAGAGAGAGAATTTGAAATTTTAATGAACTTATATTTTTTTTTCAAAATAAAATGAGATCAAACAGTATTTCTGTTGTTCATGTAGATGATTAATTTCTTATTAAATGGAATAAATTAATCCTTGACAGGATTAAAATAAATAAATCTCTCCAATTATTTTATTTTTTTTATTAAAATTTGATTTCGAACATATTAAAAGTTGGGAATAAAGAAAATTTCGCTTAGGTTTTTATGATGTACAGGCTATAATATATCCTAGATTGTTACAGTCTTTGATTCGAGGGGTTGTAAATATCCAGAATAACACCTAATCGTCATGAAACTACCCAAAATGACACGATAACTAATCTCATTTGTTATTGCTACATATGAGCGAAGTATCGATCTTGGAAAGAAAATCCTTTCAATATGTTTTATGCCTTATTTTTCCCATTCCTAAAACTATAGCGAACTACGTATATTTTGTTGTTGGTGAAATAAAGTTCTGTAACCACTTGCCCTTAGGAATCGTAAAATACCGATGAGAATCCTGCTTAGAACCAGACTTGGCAAAGTTTTCTGTCTCAAATTTTCTGCTACATTAATTCAGTCGTAAAAGTAATGTGTGTCATTAGGAAAACTAATTAACTGAATCTAATCAGTTCAAGTATGGATGAGTTATATGGAGTAAAAATGAAATTTATGTTTCTTTGATACTAGACAATTTGTGATGCTCGTGAGGGATATTGCCAATTGCTAATAAACAATTTTTACATATACTTCTCTAGAGAAGTGTAGATATTTTTGTGTAGATGAAAACTATGACTATCTTCTTAAGAAACAGTTTTTATTGCTCAACAGTCGAATTTCCCTAGAGAAAAAACGAAATATAATCTAGAATAAGTTCGAAATTCTAGAGAGAAAAATATTTCTCCAGAAATGTCGTCATAAAGAATCAAATTTTAAAATTTCAATAATAAGCATAAAAAATAAATATCAAATATTAATAGTAAGATATGTCATATGTGATCATTTAAAAGAGTTTTAAATGATTCTATTTTATTAAAATAATTTTTTATTTTCTATAAGGAGGTTTTATGTTTAAAATGTTGTAGAGTTGCATACTGAAACTCTTTTACATGATTTCAGATATTTCTACCGTATTTTTGGGGTGATATGTAAAAAAAAACGCATCAAAACATTCAGATAAATAAGAAAAATAGACATATTTTAAATTAAAATCAACGAAAGAAATATAATGCGAAGCATTTCGGAAGATATCTAAAATAATTCAAATGCCTCAAGGGTTACGTGACCAACAAAACTGAAACTACTGCACAAAAATAATTTTCTAGACAAAATTTTAAGTATAACCTTTTTTTTTAAATAAAAAAGTATTTAAAATAATTGGAGTATTAAATTTTATAAAAGACAAGGATAAATAAAGAGCAGAGATTAGCTTTAAATAATCGACTCAGCGAACATTATTAATCTTACTTAAATTATTCCGTATATATATGTCATGGAGTCATCCAAAATGTTTCTTTGTATGAATGAAATATCATCTGTGCTTTGTCATTTATTTTTAATAACCAGAATATATAAAATACAAGTGGAATTAACAAAACAAAAAAATAACAATAAAGAAGAAAAATCCATTAAGATAATGATTGTTATTGTAGTGCATTCACCATCCATGAGAGGGCATTTGTGTTTTGTAAATAAATTATGTTGCCAGTTTTCTTTTCCATAATTTTTTACTTTTAATTAATTTTCATTAATTTTTATAAATTTAAAGATTAAATTCGAGCTTATTAAAAATAAAAAAATAACTTAAATTTTAAAATGTTCGATCTTATAATAAAGATAATTGAGTTAAATCGATAAATGTTATTGGACACGACATTAGTCCATCAATCTCGCAACAAGGTCAATAATTTTAGCAATATAAAGCGAATAGAATTGAAAACTTATGGTTAATGGATGAAACGGAGAATTATTCGATTAATCATTACTCACTTGATAAGTTACTATCGCCATTTTGAATTTCTAGCGCCATTTTGGATTTATTATTCATAATAGTAGCTTTTGTAATTGGGTTAGAACCATATTTATAATATAAATATAAATTCTGTAATTAAAGTATTGCAAGCCACTCTAACACATTCTTAATGAGATTAATAACAAATTCTGCATTCGCTAATATTACATTACTATTTTATGATTCTTCTCTTACCTACAATATCTTCTGATTTAATCGCTCACATTTAAATTTACAAGGTGACCAAAATCATATTAATAAATTTATTACATCGTTTAAATAAAAATAAGTGTGTATACAGCTTGAAAAATTTGCTGTTCCGATCGATTTTCTTAATATCTTCGAGTCCTGATTATATAGGACCCCATTGCAAACTTCCATTTTAGGTTTCTGAAATTTTTTTTAGTTTTGAACTTTCAATTTATTTCAAAAATTTATTATAGTGTCAACATTAAACATAGATTGTGTTTTCTAAGAAAATTGCAAGTTCGTTTACTGACAAAACTTATAAGAAAATCAAAGTTTTAAAGTAATAAAATTGAAATTTTTTTCGCTTTCTTTCTGGTTAAAAATAAATTTAAGCAAAAATCGGAACTTTTTTAAGAACATTTATTTATAAAAATTCGGTATTTTTAATAATTACTGGTCTAAGAAGAGAATAATTTTGTAAATATTTTCTAGTGCTTCCATATTACTGTATTTATATTTTCTTAATATCAATAGAATTTTGATATCTTCGAATTTTACAATGTAATATAATTTTTTTTTTCTATTTTTATTTCAGTTTTATTCAATAAAACATACAGTTATTGAATATGTTATACAAATTTAACTGATTTATAAGTATACGTAATTTTTTATCATAATAGTATTCAAAATTTAAAAATTTGATTTGAAAGTCCGTAGAGTGAAAAACATAGCTCACAAAAAAAATATTTTTTCTAAGTATTCCAAAATTGTATGTATATATTACGCGTTTAGTCGGAATTGATTTTGTTTTATATCGATTATCGTTAATATTTTCTTCCTTAAGTACTATATTAGAATTCATGCTAAGGTATAAAATTCAATGTTTGTCTGTCATTTGCATCAATAAACCGTAAATATAGCTTGCAGACTTAATGTATTTTCAATCCTTCAGAGGAAGTTGACGTTGGTTTAGTTTTTTACTTGGATGGATAGTTTATTACACGTGAAAATAATTTATTTTTGTGCAAAAATGGAATTAATGATCAGTACTAAAGTTATCCATCTTTGTTTTTCGCTAAACTCTACTAAAACAATAGTAAGTTTTGGCACACTGCATGTTAGAAAAATACGAAATTTGACTTAAAAAAATTGTTACAGTTAAACTTTCTTAAGATATTTACAACGTCCTTTTTTATAATGTTAGATTTAGTTCACTTCAGTTTGATTAAATGGGCATTCTTAACTTCGACAGGGATACAGAAAAATTCCATTTGCTTGTATGGTCCGATGACCTATCGATAGCTAAGTAAATTATTGGCATTCAAAATTCAAATCCTTTTAATCGAATTTAAATTTCTTTTTTTTCCTCTAACTGAATTTAAATTTCTTTTGAATAAAAATCAGGCCAAAATTCACCATTTTATTTTGAATTTGTAATCAATTTTTTAAAGGGAGGAAAAAAAAATTAAAATATTCATTCAGCACTCTTCAAAAGGAAAGTTTGTGAATTGTTTAATTAAGAAAGATTAAACACCTTTAACAGATGCTTAATGTCGTTTAAAGTAAGTTGTTATGGCTTGCAATATTTTTTTCCCGAAGTCAAGCATCTTCATGATCTTATCGGTATAACGATTTTTGCCCATAAGTTATAGCAAAACTTTTATGAATAAAATATTTACTTTATCTACTTATGCTTTGTAAAATATTCTAGAATAAATTTTAAATCGAAATAAATCATTTTTTAATAGAAACCAAGTAGAATTTTAAATAGTTAGTTGTACAGAATATTTTAAAGTAAGCACCGACATAGTACTAAATAAATTTTAATTCTAGAAATGTTTATATTAAAATATTTAATGAACAAAAAATAAATAAGAATTTTCTGTTTATATTAAAATAACAGATCAATATATAAGTAATAAATTTTCATATAATGCAAATCTTTAACAAAACAGTTTGAGTTAGATATAAGGTAAGAAAAATAATCTAACTCAACAACTTTTTCCTCAATATTTATTGAGAAATATGAAATTTAAGTTGCACTTAATTGAAAAAATTCACTGAAAAGCAGTAGGTTAACCAAAATAATTGAGTTAGAGAAATGAATTTTTATTAATTTTTCGACTAAAAAAAATTTATGCAGTAGACTCATTGTATGCAAATTTTTTTTATAAAAATAATTACGAAGGCAATTTATAAATAGCAAGTATTTGGATCAATATGCGTCTGTTAAAAAGATGCAAAAAAAGAAAGCGAAAATATCGAATTCAAAAATTCAATGTACACAAATTATTTGCAGTTAAAATAAATTTTTTATTTTGTTTTTCATGTTGCTATCAAAATAAGATTTTCAAATTATATTCATTATACAAGTATATAGCGAGCGTGTCTTAAACATATAAAAAATATTACCAAAAAATGTTGAATTGCTGATGGCAGATTAACGATTTCTTGGAAAAATCAATCAAGTTTTATCATTTTAATTAAAATTAATAATTTGAATAATAAGAATAACGATAGCAGTAATATATCCGTAGCTGAAGGATTAGATTCAGCTGAAATCAGCATTGAAGGAATTGATTTGTTATCCGATTCCGAATAATATTCAAGTTAATGAAAAATTAACATAGAAAAACCAAAAAATAATAAAATATTTATTATTTGGTACATGAATGTTTCTAAATTCAAGAAAAAGTTTTATCAAATTTCCTTCTCTAACCAACCCTGAACCTCTAACCAACATACTGAAAGGGTTTTCAGTATATTTTAATTAATGGTAAGTACGAGAATGATTTAAAAAAAATGGCCTCTACTCCGGACTGTGTATTTCAGCAGCTATTTGCAGATTCTCGTCACACAAACACAGGTTTTTTCTCGCTTTTTACAGATGGATCTAAATCCGATTGACATGTGGGATCTGCCGTTATCTGTGAGGATGAAGCGTTTTCTGAGCAGATTCCCCCAGTTGCATCTATTTTCATCGCCGAAATGCATGCAATTCACCTTGCTCTAAAGCATATTAGAACGAAAGGCCACCGTAAAAGCCTCATATACACCGACTCACTGAGTGCACTTCAGGCTTTGATCTCGTTGAAACCTTCCCCACATCCTATTCTTTTACACGTCAAGAAACTTTTGTTCCGTCTCTCCAGAAGGGGATACACAATCAAATTTTGTTGGATCCCGGGACATGTTGGCATTCAAGGGAATGAACTTGCCGACATCGCTGCTAAGTCAGCCACCCTTCAGCAGTCACACAATTGTCAAGTCCCTTTTTCTGATTTAAAGCCAGATATAAAAGTTAATGAAAATGTGGCTGCGTATGTGGGATGGACAGAATAACAACAAACTACATGAGATCAAGCCTTTGGTCGAACAATGGGATTCTTGCTATCGCAGGAACAGGAAACAGGAAGTCGTTCTTGCCAGACTCCGCATCGGGCATAGCCGGCTCACGCATAGGCATCTTTTAATAGGCGAAGCCCAACCAACTTGTGAC